>JAXMNL010000222.1:16298-30713 GCA_035128595.1 Eptatretus atami | reverse complement strand
CGCCAACAAGACCTATGGAAAACATCTTTTGAATTGAAAAAAAAAACCAGAAAGGACAGAGGGAGGTGGTTGGGGGGGGGAGAGAGAGAGGAGAGAGAGAGAGAGAGAGAGAGGAGAGAGAGAGAGAAGAGAAGAGAGAGAGAGGAGAGGAGGAGAGAAAGAGAGAGAGAGAGAGAGAGAGACAGACAGAGAGAGACGAGACAGAGAGATAGACGACGAGAGAGAGAGAGAGAGAGAGAGAGAGAGAGAAGAGAGAGCAGAGAGAGAGAGAGAGAGAAGAGAGAGAGAGAGAGAGAGAGAGAAGAGAGACGAGAGACAGAGAGAGACAGACAGAGAGAGAGACAGAGAGAGAGAGAGGAGAGAGAGAGAGAGAAGAGAGAGAGACAGAGAGAGAGAGAGAGAGAGAGAGAGAGAGAGAGAGGGGGAGAGAGAGAGAGAGAGAGAGAGAGAGAGAGAGAGAGAGAGAGAGAGAGAGAAGAGGAGAGAGAGAGAGGAGAGAGAGAGAGAGAGAGAGAGAAGAGAGAGGAGAGAGAGAGGAGACAGAGTTGGCCTGCTGACCTCTAGGACCAAGTTCCATCGTGTGCCACCTTTTGCTCTGGTTGCATCATTGGTTTGGGGCCGGCTAGCCGCTGATGCAGTGCCCCCATTACCAGTATACTGGTGCTCATTCGCCGACCTCAGAAGGAGACAGGCTGAGTCAACCCCCTGGTGTTAATTCAGTGGCAAACGGGGTCGAACTCGGACCCGAGGATACCAAGTCACCACCCAAGCTAAGCCAACACAAGCTCGGGACCATGCTGAGAAACCTTTATCCCTTCCTCTGTCCGTTAACACCCCTGCTGACTCTCAGGGACCATGCTGAGGACCTCGTTCTGGTGTTTCTTCTTCCATGAGCCTCGACAAAAGTATACAAAAAAGGTGGTGTTGATCGGGGGCACGTGTTACGTTTTGAAGTGGGGTGAACGGGAGCACGTGTGTGTTGGTTGGCAGTGTGAGAAGCACCACGTGTTTGTTTGGAGGGGGTGACGGGGGCACGTGGTGTGTGGTGGCAGTGTGAGAAGCAGCACTGTTTGTTGGGGGGGCTTCATTTGGGGACAGAGGAAATAAGCAGAGAAGTTGAATCGGAATCCATTGGAGGAGTTTTCATATGTTGTTGGTGGTTTTGTGTGAATCGTAGTTGTCCCAGGTCGAACCCCCTGAACCCGCATATGGACAGTCCTGTAGTTATAACTCACAGGGATGATGTTCATGTTAATATGGCTGCTGTGTTGCGGAGCGCGTCGTGTGGCAAGTGTCCGTGTTGAAGGACCGCCACACGCCGGGGAGGGAGGTCCTCTTGGTGCTGATCCACCCCCAGGAGATACCCGGCCGGTCCCTCATGCTACGACGTCTCCAGAACCCGCTCCTTTGTGCTCCGACTTGGAGAACGTGGCGTTCGGTCGGGTCCGTGCACCGCGACCAGCACCGACAAACCCTCCAAGACCTTCTGCCACTTGAAGAGGCTCAGAAGGTCGAAAAGAAGGACGACGACGATCGAAGGGTTATCACGTGCTCCAATGCGACGCAAAGACCCCAAACTGTCCCACCGCGCCTATCTGACCGACCTGCACGACCCCGACGAGGAGACCCTTGTGTGCAGTCCTCTGCCGACAACACAAGCCGTAATTGTCCTTGTCGCTCGGGAAGAGGTTCGAGATCACCTCGGTGAGTCTCCGATTCTCTTCGCCATCACAAGGAACATCCGCACGTATTCCCAGCACCCCGAAGGCACGGCCATCTACAAATCCTCGGACTTCGGCAACGACCTGGCGCCCCTCCAGTTCTACTCGAAAGACTGTTCGGGTTTTACGGACGTGCGACGAAGACCGCCGTGAGGCGGGGCCGCGACACCGAGGTGCCTGTCAAGACCCTGGGACGGAGCCTTCTTCGGCGGAGCCGTCAAGTTCTACACGTTGGATCAGGTCGCTCGGCGTCCCGCTTCGACTCGAATCCCGCCCTGCAGGACTGGGTCACCGCCACCGACATCCGCGTGGTCTTCCGACGGAGAGAGGCCCGACCCGACGAAGGCGATCGAAGGATTCTCGGCCAGTTTCTTCGCGGTCTCCGATTTCCGGGTGAGTTTCGGATTTCTCCGTTCACACGTTAATAATTATAATATAACTTTATTTACACAATAACAACGAGAACAATGAACTATTGGTCATAAATATATTTAGCGTTGTCCTGTCGACTTGTATTTGAGGTGTTCGAGTGTTTTATCACAAAGAGCAGGGAATCGGGGAATAATACTGAAGAGTGAGAATGACCACTAAACCGGGGTTCAAACCCCATTTACCCGAAGTGTTTGCTCCACCGTGTACTATTATGTCCGTGTAATTCAGTTCGTGGACACGAAGTCTCCTGAATGTCTGCACGAGCTCCTCTCTCACGAGCTCGACATTGATTGTAAAAGGTAAATTTAATTAACTGAAAAGGACGAAATTCCAGACGAGACAGACAAATCAGACGGCCAACCATGACGTCACGCGAAAGGGGTGCAGGTGCACGCAAACAGTCGTGGATGCGTCTGACGTGATTGGTGACGTCATGACGCACGCATTGGGCGGGACTGCAAGTGTGTCGTTTCCTTTTTGTCACCTCGCTCTTTCATCGTGAATAAAAATAAATAAATAAGCTCGTGACGGTGTTTGTGCGTTCACCACAAACACAGTTGTGACTCGTAAGTCTGAGTGGGTCGAGAGAAGCAAGGAAGTTAAAAAGTAAAATGCGTGATGTCGGGGAGAGGACCGAGGCGGGTTCACAGACACGATCCCGCTTGTTCTGGAGTCCGTGACGAAACCCGAGGCAGGTCCACAGACACGATCCCGTCTTGTTTTCTGAGTCCGTGACGAAGACCCGAAGCGGGTTTCCACAGACACGATCCCGCTTGTTTCTGGAGTCGTGACGAAGACCCGAGCGGTGTCCACAGACACGATCCCGCTTTGTTTCTAGAGTCCATGACGAGGACCCAGGCGGGTTCCACAACACATCCCGCTTCTTTCTGGAGTTCGTGACGAGGACCCGAGCGGGTTCCACAGACACGAACCCGCTTTGTAAGGGGAGTCCATGACGAGGACCCGAGCGAGGTTCCACCCAGACACGACCCCGCTTTTTCTGGAGTCCATGACGAGGACCCGAGGCAGGTTCCACATACACAACCGCTTTCTGTTGAGTCCATGACGAGGACCCGAGCAGGTTCCACGACACGATCCCGCTTTGTTTCTGGAGTATCGTGACGATGACCCGAGCGGGTTCACAAGACAACGTTCCCGCTTGTTACTGGAGAGTCCTGACGACGACCCCAAGGCGGGTTCCACAGACACGCATCCCGGCTTCTTTCTGGAGTCCGTGACGATGGACCCGAAGCGGGTTCCACAGACAGAATCCTCGCTTTTACTGGAGTCATGACGAGGACCCAAGGCGGGTCGCACAGACACAATCCCGCTTTCTTTCTGGAGTCCGACGAGGACCCGAGGCGGGTCCACAGAACATTGCGATCCCGCGTTGTTCTGGAGCCATGACGAGGACCCAAGGCGGAGTTCCTACAGACACGATCCCGCATGTTACTGGAGTCCTGAACGAGGACCCAAGGCGGGTTCCACACACATCGATCCCGCTTGTTACGGAGTGCTCATGACAGGACCCGAAGCGGGTTCCACAGACCGATCCTGCTTGATTACTGGAGTCCATTTGACGAGGACCCGAGGCGGGTTCCAACAGACACATCCCGCTTGTGTTCTGAGCCCATGACGAGGCGACCCAAGGCTGGGTTCCACAGACACGATCCCGCTTTGTTACTGGAGTCCTTGACGAATACCCGAGGCGGGTTCCACAGAACACGACCCGCCCCTTGTTTCTGGAGTCCAGTGACGAGACCCGAGGCGGGTTCCACAGACACCGGATCCCGCTTGTTTAGGAGTTCATGAACGAGAACCCAAGGCGGGTTCCACAGACACGATCCCGCTTGTTACATGGAGTACGACATAGGACCAAGGCGGGTTCCAGCAGACACGATCCCGCTTGTTACTGAGTCCATGACGAGGAACCCGAGGCGGGTTCCACAGACACGATCCCGCTTGTTTTACTGGAGTCCATGACGAGACCCCAGGCGGTTCCACCACACACGATTCCCGCTTGTTACTGGAGTCTATTACGAGGACCCGAGGCGGTCCACAGACACGATCCCGCGGTTTCTGGAGTCCGTGACGAGGAAACCCGAGGCGGGTCCACAGAGCCACGATTCCCGCTTGTTTTCTGGGACCATGACGAGGACCCGATAGGCGGTTCCACAGGACACGATCCCGCTTGTTTCGGAGTTCCATGACGAGGACCGAGGCGGGTTCCACAGATACGTCCCGCTTGTTTTTGGAGTCCATGACGAGACCCCGACGGCGGGTTCCACAGACACGATCCCGCTTGTTTCCGGAGGGACCATGACGAGGACCCGAAGCGGCGCCACCAGACACGATGCCTGCTTGTTTCTGGAGTCCCATGACGAGGACCCCAGGCGGGTTCCAACAGACACGATCCCGCCTTGTTTCTGGAGTCCATGACGAGGACTCAGAGGCGGGTCCACAGACACCATTCCCGCTTGTTTCTGGAGACCAGACGAGGACCCGAACGGGTTCACAGACAGATCGCTGCTTTGTTTCTGGATCCATGACGACTAACCGAGGCGGTTTCAAACAGACACGATCCCGCTTGTTTCTGGAGTCCATGACGGGACCCTAGGCGGTTCCCCACAGACACGATCGCCGCTGTTTCTGGAGTCCATTGACGAGGACCTGAGGCGGTTCCAACAGAACACGATCCCGCTTGTTTTCTGGAGTCCATGACGAGGACCCGCAGGCGGGTTCCAAGACACGATCCCCACTTGTTTCTGCAGGCTCCATGAGGAGGCCCAGATGCGGGTTCCACAGACACAATCCCCTTGTTTCTGGAGTCCATTGACGAGGACCCGAGGCGGGTCCACAGACACGGTCCCCTGTTTCTGGATGGTCCATACGAGACCCGAGGCGGGTTCCACGACACGATCCGCGCTTGTTTGCTGGAGTCCATTGCGAGGACTCGATGCGGTTCCCACAGACGAGATCGCCGCTTTTTCCGGATCCATGACGAGGACCCGAGACGGTTCCACGGACATTGGATCCCGCTGTTCTGGAGTCCATTGACGATGGACCCGAGGCGGGTTCCACGGGACACGATCCCGCTTGTTTCGGGAGTCCATGACGAGGAACCCGCAGGCGGGTCCACGGACACGATCCCCTTGTTTCTGAGTCCATGACGAGACCCGAGGCGGATTCCACAGGAGCACGATCCCGCTTGTTTTCTGGAGTCCATACGAGGAACCCGAGGTGGGGCCACGGACACCATCCCGCTTGAGTTTCTGGACACCATGTCGAGGACCGCGGCGGGTTCCCACGGACCACGATCCCGACTTATGTTCTGAGACCATGATGAGACTCGAGGGGGTTCGGACAGGTCGACACGATCCCGCTTGTTGCCGGAGACCATGACGAGGTTCCCGATGCGGTTCCACAACACGATCCCGCTATGTTTCTGGTGTCCATGACGAGGACCCGTGCGGTTCCAACAGGACACAATCCCCCTTGTTTCTGGACCATGACGAGACCCGAGGCGGGTTCCACCAGACCACGTCCCCTGTTTTGGAGTCCATAAGAGGACCCGAGGCGGGTTCCACAGACACGATCCCGCTTGTTTCTGGAGTCCATGACGAGACCCGAGTGCGGGTTTCACAGACACGATTCCCGCTTGTTTCTGTAGTCCTGACGATGACCCGACGGTTCCACGGACACCGATCCCCTTGTTTCTGGAGTCCATGACGAGGACCCGAGGCGGGTTCCACGGAACACGCATCCCGCTTGTTTCTGGAGTCCATGACGCGACCCGAGGCGGGTTCCACAGGACACGATCCCGCTTGTGTCTGGAACCATGACGAGGACCCAGGTGGGTCAAACAGTCTACAACGAGTCCGCTGGTTTCGGGACCATGACGAAGTGCCGAAGTCGGTCCATGGACGCGATCCCCTTTGTTTCTGGAGGACCATACGAGGACCGGGCGGGTTTCCAATGGACCATCCCGCTTGTTCCGGAGTCCATGACGAGGACCCGAGGCGGGTTCCACATTCACGATCTCGCTGGTTCTGGGGACCATGCGAGGACCGAGGCGGCCGTCCACAACACGATCCCGCTATGCGTTCTGGAGGACCATGACGAGGACCCGAGGCGGGTTCGATGGACGCAATCCCCCTTGTTTCTGGAGACCTGACGAGGACCCGAGGCGGGTTCCATGGACTCGATCCCCCTAGTTTCTGGAGACCATGACAGGACCCGAGGCGGGTTCCTACGACACGATCTCGCGTTGTTTCTGGACGACCATTGACAGAGGACCCGAGGCGGTTCCATGACGTGATCCCGCTTGTTTCTGGAGTCCATGACCGAGACCCGAGGCGGGTTCCACAGACACTATTCCCCCTTGTTTCTGGAACCATGACGAGACCCAGAAGCCCCAGCACCGGTGCGTGGATGGATTCCCACCTTTTCTCAAGTTATGAAAGAGTCTTGGACTACATTGTATCTGTTCCGTAGAACTTTCTTCTGGAAAACCTCCTCTTATCAATGGCGATTGTTTCACCGGAAGAGTTCATGCGTATATATAATTATATATGAAATATTTTGTGTAGAAACGGCCACAGAAGGTTTTGGTTGGTTCATGTGTATCAGGTTCTTCCGGATTTTTTTTTTTTTTTTTTTTTTTTTGTTTTTTTTTTTTTTTTTTTTTATATTTTTTTTTTTTTTTTTTGTTTTTTTTTTCTTTTTTTTTTTTTTTTTTTTTTTTTTTTTTTTTTTTTTTTTTTTTTTTTTTTTTTTTTTAATTTTAATTTTTTTTTTTTTTTTTTTTTTTTTTTTTTTTTTTTGTTATTTTTTTTTTTTTTTTTTTTTTATTTTTTGTGTATTTTTTTTTTTTTTTTTTTTTTTTTTTTTTTATCGATAACCCTTGACTGTATCTCATGTATTGATGCATCCTTGTACAGGTGGAAGCAGGTGTGAATGTAACGACACGCCTCGAGATGCTTGCTCGGAACCGACGGACGTCGTGAGTTGTGTGTGTCGCACAACACGACGAGGACCGACTGCGAGCGCTGCGCAGGACTCCCACCAAGGACCGACCATGGAAGCGGGCGACCCCACGGGAACCCACACGTGTGCCTCGGTGAGTTGGACCTGGGTGGTTGTGGTTGATAATTATGTAATTATTTCCCATATATGGAAGGAGTGAATAACGTCACCAGATCATGCAGACGAATCATGGAGAGCCACTAATTAATTTTATACAGGTGTTACAACACAAACATAAACCGATGATCGATGTTTCCAATAACCAACATCGATCACTTAAACATAGATTACCAGAATGCCGTACATGTGGAACATACTCGGACACAGAAGATATGGGCGGGGTTTTCACAGGCTAATCGGCTATTTAAAGGGCAGCGCAACAACTATTGGGTGTTAATCTCCCTTCATTTAAATCGCTGTTTAACCGGGTTAATTAGCTGTGCGTTACAACGAGGTCTTGTTTTTTGTCATCGTTTCAGGTTACACGTGTGTTATTAAAAACGTTCAGAAAACGCCTTTCGTAATTTCGGCCCTACACCCTTCAACCTTCAACCCGTCTTAGACCTTCTCAGACCCCTTAACCCCTGCACCTTGAGAGCTCTATTCCCCGAAGAAACCTTTTCGGACCCTCTGTGTTCAATCGGATATGATACTTGTCAAACATGTGGCGATCAAAAAATCACCATATATTCGCCCACATGTTTTTTCTCTTTATATAATTAGTTGGTGTTTTCGGGTTCCATGAGTATTTTAATGAAGTACATGCGTCAATTTGAAAAGGTGGGGAGGGGGACCGGAGTTTACGCAGCATTCAATGGTAAAGAAACGCTGAAAAAAAAATCCAGGAATCGGATTGGATCTTCACCACAATCAAATCAATTGCTCCTTGCGTCCATAAGCTATCCACGCAGCAAGTTTGGTTACGAGTCCGTCCACAAACCTTTTGAGACATCCTGCTAACACATAAACGACAGACAAACGGACAGGACAGAACAGAAATGGTGAAGACATGTCACTTCCTTTCTAGTTTTGTCAGTGCGGGGTTAAAATGGAAGTTCATTTTTGGTTTGTAATACAAACGGGACGGTGATCGACGATCCACTGATATCGATTAAAAATAACCTTTTGAAGAGCATCAAATCCACTACATGGCTGTGCGTCGATTTTCCGCATGGTAGCTGGTGGTGAAGCGCGTCGAACAACCCTGTTTCAGACCCTTCGAGACCCTTTTCAGACCTTTCACCTTCAATGGCGCAAAACTGCAACCATACTCAGGGTGGAGGACAAAACCTGTCCACCAAGTTTAATCCTGAAGTTGTCCGATAACTTATCCTGCTCACAGGACAAACAGACAACGGGTGAACACAAACGTCCGTTCACCGTTCGGCGGCCGAGGTAATAAAAGAATGAATTTTAAAGTTTTTGAAGGAAAATTTTTTTCCCCAAAAAATTTTATCGGGGGAGGGGGTTTTTTTTTTTTTTTTCCCAGCTGTTGCACACAGGCGTCTTTTACCACCACCTTATCTGACTCGTTACATTAAAGTATTTGTGCCTAGTTGTTTTGCCTTATGACGTGACCAGGAAAAGGAAAACAGAAAGTTTCCTGATTGGAAAAGATTTATTAAATTTGTTGAATTGCCAGACAGCAACAGAGTAAATAGAGCACCTTACTCTCCTCTGTGCATGTGCGATGGGGTGAGATGCCATACGATTGCCAAAATCAGAGCCAAAGTACTTTAAACTGCAGTTCCTCGTTCTCATTTTCATTGTCTGATTAGTACGTTGTTCAAATACTTTATATCTAAATTACAACATAGGCAAGAGAATGGAAATAAAATAATGATTGCGTTCCGCCCTATCATGAACCAAACAAAAACTACCCTGAGTCTATGACATTTGCTCGCCCCACAACTGTATCTCAAGGTGTTACTCTGTACTGTGCGACTCCTCGTGTACCTCTCATTGTAAATCTTCCAATCTCTCGTTTCGTCCCACTCATACCGTCTACAGCGTGTAATTGTAAATGATCACTCAGACAAGTGCGAGTTCACCCGACGTCTGTACAGCCTCCGGCACATGGTAAGTCGGTGCATCCGGTTGCGGACACAACACGTCGGATCGCCCATTTCAGTATTGCTCTAGAAGGAATTCTACCGAAACGAGAGAAGCAAAAGATCAATATGCATACCGGGCCTGCAAGTGTGAGTACTCGAGTTAATGGGGGACCACATGAGGGATCGGGGAAGGATACGCGGTAGAGGTGAACCAGAGGAATTATAAAGCGGTCATCCATCCTATTTCGGGTGAGTTTTTCGGACGTTGGCCTGATATTAGTGCAATGAGGTAAGCTTTGTTCCCTCCACTAAGGTTTGACATTTATCACTGTCGGCCCATTGAATTTCTCATTTCACATCTACCTTATGAAACCACAGTTGTAATTTGTGTGTTTGTTGAACCCTTCTAAGGACGATTTCAGAGAGTTTTAAAGTCAATCCTTGAATACGACTGTGTGTTCCTTCGGTCATTTTTCAAGATAAAAAAAACTTTTAAAACATTTTTCATAAAGAGTAATTACATCTCTTCGTATTAGAATTGTACATTTGACACGCAACCGTCTTCAAGCGGTGCCTACCGAAAGCATTTTAAATCAGGACCACTGGGCCTGTGGCTTATCTGGGCCTTGGCCTCACGTTGGACGCCACCACAATTGTGGACATTACGACTGATGGGGTCGTGGAGAGGAAGTTTTTGAAGGAATTTGTGTTTCCAAAATTTACGAGTCTGCCCATTCTGACACACTTTTGGTCACGCACCTGCATATTCCTCTATATATAAATCATCGACCCTGTCCTAATTCATCCAAAATTAGTAGCATGGTAACGAATTGGAACCCGTGAATGAATCCCAGTGGACTGTAACTTGGATTGAATTCCAGCAAACTGTAATGTGAATGAATCGAAACCAGCGAATATGTATTTGTTTGAATAACCTATTGAGTGTTCCCTCCGGTGCTCTAGCGTGTGCTGCGATCCAGTCGGATCAAGATCCAAGGCGTGCAACCAACTACCAGCAATGCGAATGTGAAAAGATGATTTGATGGTCTGAGGTGAACCAATGTGCGGAGTTATCAACAACAAAAACTCAACCATCACTCCCCGCTCCGTACGTATTAGCTCTGCGGAATTCCCTCTACATTATGGTGTTAAATTACCTTTCCGGATTCGCTAAATGCTTTACACTAAAATCTTATACTCTTTAAATGCTTCTCAATCTGCACAAAAACAACCAAAAACCTTTCATTGATTCGCTTGAACAATGTCCTTCATCGAATTGTTCCACCATGACTCTCTACCCACCTCAGCCTTCACGATGTTCCTGGGGACACGATCCTCTGATATGCACCACACCACCGGTGGGTTTCTTCACTACTCCATCAAAGTGTTTCTTCATTTTGTTAATCAGTATCCTTATCGCCCATAGATGTCATCATCGGTCGATCTCAAAACATCATTCATCATTATCTGCCACCCATCAGGTGTGTGTGGTGTGTGTGTGTGTGTGTGGTGTGTGTGTGGTGTGGTGTTGTGATTACGATGTGCGTGTGTGCCTTTGAGCAGACACCTGTGGCAATTCACTGCACGATGCGAAATCCGTGGTGGATGTGCACTACGAAGAAGTTTGGCCAAGAAAGTCTTTGGTAAGTTTTGGTTGTGCGGTTAGCGGTGTAGCAGATACTGCTTTCTGTACGTGGGCGGGTTCGGTGTTTTTCCCAGACTGAAACTCAGTTGTTGGCCATTAATGTGATGTTGTTACGGATTTAGTCTTGGGGGTAAAATGCGATAGATTGGCATAGTATTAAGATAATACGTTATTGTCGTAAAGTGTGGTGTAAACTCCTTGTAATAACAAGAAGCGGGAAATACTTCGATATCGCGCGGCTCGCGGGCAGTAAAAAGTCTAGCGTTAAGAATATTGAAAAATTTTGCAGTTATTAAAATTGAAATGTAGACACGGTGAATTAGCATGCATGATGGGTAGAGTTGTGACGTTGCGACAAATTTCTAATTTTAGCCCTAGATCAAAGGGACGTACGGCGGCCACCGAAAGTGTGACAGAAGACACAGGACAAGAATAGCCAATTATATAAACAGCCGATGCGCCGCTTGCTATAAAAAAAGTACGCTGCAAAAAAAAAAAAAACCCCAAAAAAACAATTGAAGAACGGGAGTTACAACGCTGCGCATCAACAACTAACGCGAAACAGCGAAGATTATCACTTCCTGCTCAGAAAATCAACTTCCGGGCGTCACACAGAAAACGGATTCAGCACAAAAAAACGTCGCTTCTCCGCATTAACCCCGGCCCACAATTCATCCGGAAATCTCCGCCCGCACAATCCACGCCGGCAATGCTCCGCCCACAATCCAACGCCGGCAATCTCCGCCCACAAGTCCACCCAGCAATCTCGCCCACAATCCACCCGGCAAATCTCCGCCCACAATGCCACCGGCAATCTCCGCCCACAATCCACCGGCCAAATCTCCTCCCACAATTCACCCGGCAATCTCCGCCCACAAATCCACCCGGCAATCTCCACCCACCAATCCCACCCGGCAATCTCCGCCCACAATGCCACCGGCAATCTCCGCCCACACTCACCCGGCAATTCTCCGCCCACAATCACCCGGCAATCTCCGCCCAACAATCCACCCGGCAAATCTCCGCCCACAATCGCACCCGGGCAATCTCCGCCCACAATCCCACCCGGCAATCTCCGCCCACAATCCACCCGGCAATCTCCGCCCCACAATCCACCCGGCGAATCTCCGCCCACATCCACCCGCAATCTCCGCCCACAATCACCCGGCAATCTCCGCGCCACAATTCACCCGGCAATCTCCGCCCACAATCCACCCAGCAATCTCCGCCCACAGATACACCCGGTAATCTGGTCCGCCCCAATCCACCCAGCAATCTCCGCCCACAATACACCCGGTAATCTCCGCCCACAATCCACCCGGCAATCTCCTCCCACAAGTTCACCCGGCAAATCTCCGCCCACAACCACCGGCAACTCCCACCCACAATTCCACCCGGCAATCGTCGCCCACAATCCACCCGGCAATCTCCGCCCAACAATCCACCCGCGCAATCTCCTCCCACAATGTCACCCAGACAATCTCCGCCCACAATCACCCGGCAATCTCCACCACAATCACCGGCAATCTCGCCCACAATCCACCCGGCAATCGTCCGCCCACAAATCCACCCGCGAATCTCCGCCCCACAAATCCAACCCGGCAATCTCCGCCCACATCCACCCGGCAATCCCGCCACAATCACCCGGCAATGCTCCCGCCCACAATCCACCCGGCAATCTCCGCCCACCCAATCCACCCGGCAATCTCCGCCACAATCCACCCAGGCAATCTCCGCCCACAATCCACCCGGCAATCTCCGCCCACAATCCCACCGGCAATCTTCCTCCCACAATTCACCCGCAAATCTCCGCCCACAATCCACCCGGCAAATCTCCACTCACAAATCCACCCGGCAATCTTCCGCCCACAAATCACCGGCAATCTCGCCCACAATCCACCCGGGCAATCTCCGCCCACAATCCAGCCCAGGCAATCTCGCCCCACAATCCACCCGCAATCTCCGCCCACAATCCACCCGGCAATCTCGCCCACAATCCACCCGGCAATCTCCGCCCCACAATCCACCCGGCATCTCCGCCCACAATCCACCCGGCCAATCTCCGCCCACAATCCACCCGGCAATCTCCGCCCACAATCCACCCGGCAATCTCCGCCCACAATCCACCCGGCAATCTCCGCCCACAATTCACCCGGCAATCTCCGCCCCACATGCCCACCCAGCAAATCTCCGCCCACACATACACCCGGTTATATCTCCGCCCACAATACACCCGGCAATCTCCGCCCACAATCCACCCGCAATCTACCCGCCCCACAATCCACCCGGCAATCTCCTCCCACAATTCACCCGGCATTCTCCGCCCACAATCCACCCGGCAATCTCCACCCACAATCCACCCGCAATCTCCCCCACAATCCACCCGGCAAGCTCCGCCCACAACACCCAGCAATCTGCCGCCCACATACACCCGGTAATCTCCGCCCCACAATCCACCCGGCGAATCTCCGCCACAATCCACGCGGCAATCTCGCCCACAATCCACCCGCAATCTCCTCCCACAATTCACCGGCAATCTCCGCCTACAATCCACCCTGGCAATCTCCACCCACAATCCACCGGCAATCTCCGCCCACAATCCAACGCCGGCAAGCTCCGGCCCACAATCCACCCGCGGCAATCTCCGCCCACAATCCACCCGCAATTCTGCCGCCCACAATCATCTCTCTCTCGTGTTCGTCACTCCTTTTTCCAGAGTCCAGAAACTTAACAGCAAACGTAATCTTAACCAATCACGAGATGTTGTTGTGAAAGACAATTGACCGATCCGTAACACAAGCCCTCACACTCCCTAGTCACGTGATTGATGAGAAATTTCATTCCGAAGTCCCAGCCTTCAGAAATTGAGAGGGCGCTGGGGGGGGGGGGAGTCAAGGACACTAATCAAATATCAGGTAAACAACTTCAAACCAGGTGTGCTGTTATGAATGCAAACACGTGTTGGAACGCCAACGCCGTGGTTTTGAGATTCGATAGTATTGGCAAAATTGAGCGACGACGAACAAAAGCACGTTTTTTTTCAAGACCTTGACCTTTAACCCAGATGGGTATGATGTGAATTAAACGTCATTGTGTCTTGCCCTCGCCAAGAGGTCGGCGACGTGTAACGTCTGCCTCTTCCACGACCCCAATGTGGCTAACAGAGCCTGAATGTTCATCGGTGCCAAACGCACGTACAAACATCAAACAGGACGAACACTTCATTCGACATATTACTCTATTTCTTTAATAAAACATATTTACAAATATTTTGTAATTTTGTGGTGTATATTAATTTAATTTCGGTCCACCGACCATCCGACCCGCTCGTATTGTCGGTGTTTATTGTCCCAGGCCTACATACCTGGGCTCGTCCTGCACGAACAGTCCCCGTGGAACAGTCCACGGATCATATTGTTGCTTGGATTCCCGAGTCTGTAGTTTCATTGAGTTTTGATTGGTCAAGATATCTTCCCATCAGTGCATCTGTGTCAGAACGGTTTCAGATTTTCATTTTCACTCAACCCACTCCGGAGTG
>JAXMNL010000221.1:67963-92392 GCA_035128595.1 Eptatretus atami | reverse complement strand
TGTGTTGGTAATGCAGCGTTTTGCGAATTTGAAGCTAAAAACTCACAATTTCAATAATCATCATCGTTTTCGTTTCAGATAGTGATGCGAACAAAAGTTGAGTAGACAATTCTTTTGTGGTGAAAAAGCTTGTTTTCGGCATTTGAGCATTTTTCGTTACAAGTTGTTCTGTGAAATCAGGTTGCGAATTTGTGAAGCTATAATACTCACTGATTTCAATAAATCACGCGTTTTCGCTTCAGATAGTGTGCGAATAGATAAGTTGAGTCGACCATTTTGTTGGAGAAACGCTGTTTAGCAACTGAGCTTTTTTGCGATTTACAAGTATTTTTGTGTGAAATGCAGCGTTGCGAAATTTGAGGCTAAAACTCACAATTTCCAGAAAATCACGTCGTTTTCGCTCCGAAGATCCAGACAAAAAGTGGTCGACAATGCTTTTGTTTGTTAAGCTGTTTTAGGCCAATTGCAGCTTTTGCTTACAAGAATTTTTTTCATGTTAATGCCAGCGTTTTGCGAATTTGAAGCTAAAATACTTCACTATTCAATAAATCAGCATTATATCGCTCTCAGATAGTGATAGAACAAAAAGTGAGTAGGTCAAATGCTTTTTTGTTGTGAAAAAGCTTTTTGCGCAACTTGCGGATATTGTTGTGACAATCTTCTGTGAATGCAGCTTGCGAATTGAAGCTAAATACTCGTAATATTCAATAAAATACAGCAGTTTGATTAGAATAGTGATGCTGAACAAAAGTTTGAGTCAGACAAATGCTTTGTGTTGGAAAACGCTCGTGTTAGCACAATGTTTGAGAAATTTTGCGTATAAGTTTCTCTGTGAAATGGCAGCGTTTTGCGAATTTGAATACAAATACTTACATATTCAAAAAATCACGACTTTCGCTTTCAGAATAGTGATGCGAATCAAAGTTGAGTAGGACAAGCATTTTGTTTGTGAAAAAGCTTGTTAGGCAATTGAGCATTTTTGGTTTACAGTCTTTTTCTGGTGAAGCAGGTTTCGATTCGAATGAAGCTAAATCACTCACAATTTCAATAAATCACGCTGCTTCCGCTTCGAATAGTGATGCGTAGAATAAAAGTTGATAGACAATTCTTTTGTTTGGTGAAAATTGTCATTTTAGGCCAATTTGAGACTTTTTGCCGTTACATTTATCTTGTGAATGCAGCGTTTGCGAAATTGAGCTAAGATACCCATTATAGAAATCACGCTTTGCTTCGATGATATGCAGAACACGAATGTGAGTCAGCGGGCGGGTTGTTTGTTTGTTTAAAAGTTGTTTTGGGCCAATTTGAGCATTTTGCGTTTACGTTTTTCGTGAATGACGCGTTTCGCTAATTTGAGCTAAAACTCACTATTCAATAAATCCCGGTTTTCTCAGAATAGTGACAGAACAAAGTTGAGTCAGGACAGTTTTGTTTGTGAAACAAGACTTGTTTTGAGGCAATTGGACATTTTTGCGTTTAAAGTTTTTTCTCGTGAATGCAGCGTTTTGGCGAAATTTGAAGCTAAAATACTCACATTTCAATTAAATTACACGGTTTCCTCAGATAGTGATGCAGAACAAAAAGTTGAGTCCGGACAATGCTTTTGTTGGTGAAACGGTTTTAAGGTCCAATTTGAGGACATTTTTGTAGTAAGTCCTTTCTGTGATGCAGTCTTTGGATTTTGGCTTAAAATATGCACATTCAATAAAATCACGCGTTTTGCTTCAGAAAGTATCAGTAAACAAAAAATTAGTCGGGCAATGCTTTAGTTTCGTAGAAAGCTTGTTTTGAGGTCAATTTGAACATTTTTTGTGTTCAATCTTTCTGTGAATGAGCTGGTTTTCGAATTTGAAGCTAAATACTCACATATTCATAAAACCCTCGCGTTTTCAGCTCAGAAAGTTGCTCAGAACAAAAATTGATTCAGGCATATGCTTTGTGTTGTAATAAACTGTTTTTAGCCAATTGAGACTTATTGTCGTTTACAAGATCTTTCTGTGAGAATCAAGCGTTGTGTAGAATTGAAGCTTACAATAACCAGTTATTCATAAATAAGCTTTACTCAAATAGTGATGCAGATACAAGTTGCAGACAATGCTTTTTGTCTTCCGGTGAAAAAAGTTGTTTTGCAGGCAATTGAGCATACTGTTTGCGTTGTACATGTGTTATCTTAAATTGCAAGGTTTTTGCGAATTGAAGTAAAATACTCCTATTTCAATCAAATCAGCGTTTCCTTCAGAAATGATGAGAAAAAACAGATTGAGTAGACAGCTTTGATGGGTGAAGAAAAAGGCTGTTTCTAGCCAATTTGAGCATTTGTGTTTACAGTTCTTTCTGAAATGCAGCGTTTTGCGAATTTGAAGCGTAATACTCCTATTTATAAATAGTTTTTCGTTCAGAATAGTGATGAGAAAACAAAGTTGATCAGTCGGAATGCTCTGTCTTGGTGAAAAAGCTTTAAGCAATTAGATTTTTGCAAAGATTTAACTTCGTTTACAAAATTTTGTGAATGTAGCGTTTTGCGAAATTTGAAGCTAGAATACCACTATTCTATAAAACATCGCTTATTCGATTCAGATTGATAGCTCGAGCAGAAAGTGTAGACGAATTTTTTTGTGAAAAACGCTTGATATTAAGCACATTTAAGCAATTTTGGTAATTTCTTAAACTGCAACCGTGTTTGCAGATTAATAAGCTAAATTACTCCTATTTTCAATAAAATCATGCCTTTTCGTTCAGAATGTGATAGCAGATACAAGTATGAGTCGAATTTCTTTGTTGGTGAAAAAGGTTTCTAGGCCAATTTGAGAACTTTTGTTTAAATCTATTTCTGTGAATGCAGACGTTTTGCGAATTTGTAAGCTAAATAAGCTCACTATTTCCAATAAATAATTTTCGCTTCACTAAAAAACGAAAGTTGATGGCAAGAAATATTTCATAGGTTAGATGACAGTTTATCTACAAGTCTTTTTGATGCGATCGTAAAAACTTGTTCAGTAGCCAATACCTTTTCACTTCAAATGTCAGTACAAAAGTTTTTTGAAGGTCGCAGCGTGTTTGAAAGTGTCTTGGAGTCAATATATTTTTTGGTTCTCATCATTCTCATGAATGATGAAATGCACTTTGCAAAGGCTACCATATTTATAATCCGTCTTCAGCAATAGTGATCAACAAAAAGTTGAGTCGTACATGCTTTGTTTTGTTAGAAAAGTTGTTTTAGGGCAACTGTGAGCAATTTGGCGTGCAAAAGTTTTAGTCTGTTACGGGGATCACGGTCTTTTGCCGAATTTTGAAAGCTAAATACACTTCAATAAATCCGCTTTCGCTTCAGCAATAGTGAGCAGACAAAAAGTGAGTCAGGACAAATGCTTTATGTTTGGAAAAAAAGCTTGTTTTAGGTCCAATTTGAGATTGCTTTAGGTTTTTTGTTTTTTTGATGTCTGTGTAAATGCACGTTTGCGATTAGCTAAATGCTCACTATTTCAATAAATCACCCAGTTTGCCTTCAGAAAGTGATGCAGAACAAAAGTGTGATCAGGAAATGCTTTGTTTGGTGAAAGTTTGTTTAGGCAATTTGGAGCATTTTGGTTACAAGGTATCCTTTTCATTAATTGGAAGTTTGTTGAGTAAATCTACTATTTCAGAAAATAACGCAGTCTTTCGCTTCAGAATGTGAGCCAGAACAAAGAAGTGTGGTCGGCGCAATGGTTTGTTTGAGTGAAAAAGCTTGTTTAGCAATTTGAGCATTTTGCGTTTATAATTTTTCTTGTGAAATTGCAGCTGTTTGCGAATTGAAAGCAAAACTCAATATTTTCAATAAAATCACGCATTTTCGCTTCAGAATAGTGGATGGCCAGAACAAGAAAATGGAGTCCGAGAGATTCTTTGTTGAGTGAAAAAGCTTGTTTTAGCAATTAGACAGTTTTGCGTTTACAAGTCTTTCTGTGAATGCAGGTTTTGCGAATTGAAGTAAAGTAGCCCATATTCAAAAGAATCACAAGCTTTCGTTCAGATAGTGATGCGAACAAAGTTGCTCGACATGTTGCTTTGTGGTGAATGAAAACTGTTGTTAGCCATTTGTAGCAGAATTTTGCTGTTATAAGTTTTCTTTAAATTCAGTCGTTTTGCGATTTGACAGCTGTAAAATACTCACTATCATTAAAATCAGCATGTTTCGCTTTGCAGGAAAGTGATGCAGAGACAAAGTTGAGTCGGGCATGCTTTTGTTGGTAGAAAGGCTTGCCTTAAGGCCAATTAGAGCATTGCGTAACAAGTTTTGCTGTGAATGCAGCTTTTGCGAATTTTGAAGCTAAATACTCACTATTAAATTAAAATCACTGCTTTTTGCGCTCAGAATAGTAGATGCAGAACAAAAGTGGTCGAAATGCTGTTTTGTTTGGTGAAAAAGCTGTGGTTTTGCCAATATTGAGACATTTTGCAAGTTTAAGTCTCTGTGAAATGGCCACGTTTTGCGAATTTGAAGCTAAATACTACCAATTTCATAAAATCATGCGATTTTGCTTCAGAATGTGAGCGATACAAAAGTTGAGTCAGGAAAATCTTTTGTTTGGTAAAGAGAGCTTTTTAGGCCGATTTGAGACGCATTTGTTGGTTTAAGTCTTTTCGTGAAATGAGGTTGCGAATTTGAGCTAAAATATCTGAACATAAAATCAACGTTTCGTTCAGATTACGATGACAACAAATTAGTGCAGTATCTTTTGTTGTAATAAGCTTGTTTTAAGGCAGGATTTGACATTTTTGGCTTTACAAGTCTTTTGAATGCAGCGTTTTGGATTTGACTAATACTCACTATTTCAATAAACATCAGCGTTTCGCTTCGATGAGTGCAGAAAAAAACATTGAAAAAAAAAAAAACAAAAAAAAAAAAAAAAAAAAAAAAGTTGATGCGGACAATGGCTTGTTTGATGGAAAAGCTTGTTTTATAGGCCAATTGTGAGCATTTTGCTTACAAGTTTTTCTGTGAAGCAGCGTTTTGCAGAATTTGGAGCAAATTCTCACAATTCAATAAATATGCTCTTCGCTTCTAGATAGTGAATTGCAGAACAAAAAGTAGGCGACATAGTTTTGGTTGGTGAAAGCTTTTTGCATTTGACTGTTTTGTGTTTACAAGCTTTCTGTTGAATAAGCGTTTTGCAGATTTTGAAGTAAAATACTCACTTTTCAATAAAATCACGCGTTTTCTACAAAAGTGAGCGAGTAAAAAAGGTGTAGCAGAAATGCTTGTTGTTTACAAAGACTTGTTTTAGCCAATTTGAGCATTTTTAGCGTCTAACAAGTTTCTTCTGTGAAATGCAGGTTTTGTCGAATTTGAAGTACAATACTTCCATATTCAAAAATCACCGTTTTCGCATTCAGAATCATGATGCAGATACAAAGTGAGTCAGCAATTGCTTTTGTATATGAAAAAAGTTGTTGGCCAATTTGAGCATTTTTGCGTTTTCAGTGTTCTTGGAAGCAGCGTATTGCGAATTGAACTAAACCTACTCATTTTCAAATAATCACCTTTCGCTTCAGAATATGAGCAGAATATAAAGTTGAGTCGGACATTCCTTTGTTTTGAGGTAAAAAGCTGTTCTTACGGCCAAACTTTTGAGACTTTTGGTTAATTTTCTCGTCTGAAATGCAGCGTTTTGCGAAGTTGAGGCTAAAATACTCCACATTCAATAAAATCAACTTGCGTTTTTCGCTATGGTATAGTGGATGCAGAACAAAAAGTTGAGTCGAGCTCTTTGTTTTTTAAAATTGTGTTATTAGGCTAATTTGATGCTTTTTGCGATTTACAAATTCTATTCTTGTGAAATGCAACGTTATTGCCGAAATTGAAGCTAAGAATTCACTATTCAATAAAATCACGATCTTCGTTCAAGATATGAGAGAACAAATAGGTGAGTGTTGACATGCTTTGGTCGGTTGAAAAAAGTTTGTTGGTGCAAGTTTGCATTTTGGGTGTTACAATTTTCTGTGAATCAGCGTTTTCGCAATTTGAAGCTATAGATACTCACTATTATCATATAAATCACGCTTTTCGCTGTCAGAATAGTCGAAGGCGAATAAAGTGAGTAGGCAAATCTTTCGTTTGTCAAAAACTGTTTAGGCTTTGGCACTTTTTCGTTTACAAGTCTTTCTGGTAATGCAGCGTTTGCGAATTGAGCTAAATACTCCAATATTCAATAAATACGCATCTTTTCGCTTCAGAATAGTGATGCAGATAAAGTTGAGTTCAGGGCAAGCTTTGTTGTGAAAAAAGTTGTTTTAGGCCTAATTGAGCATTTCTGCGTTACAGTCTTCTGTGAATGCACGGTTTTGCGATTGAATCTAAAATACTTCACAATTTCATAAACATGCGCGCTTCAGAATAGTGATGCGAACAAAATTGAGTCGGCAATGCTTTTTGGTTAATCAGTCTTAGGCCAATTTGGAACTTTTGCGTTTACACTTTTTCTGTGAAATGAGCGTTTTTCATTTGAGCTAAATACTCACTATTTCAAAAAATCACGAGTTTTCCTAGTAGTGATGCAGAACAAAGTTGAGTTCAGTCCAATGCTTTTGTTGAGTTAAAAAGCTTTTTAGTGCAATTTGAGCATTTGCTGACAAGTTTTTCTGAAATGCTCAGCGTTTTCGATTTGGCAAATACTCACATTAAATAATACGCATTGTCGCTTCAGAATATGATGCAGAACAAATAGTGATTAGGCAATCTTTTGTTGGTGAAAGCTTGTTTTAAGCATTGTGCACTTTTTGCGTTTTCAAGTTTTCTGTACAATGCACGTTTGCGAATTGAGTAAACGCACAATTTCAAAAAATCACGCATTTGGCTTCAGAATAGTGGATCAGAACAAGTTGGTCAGACAATTCTTTGTTGTGGGTGAAAAAAGCTTGTTTAGGCCATTTGAGCATTTTGCTTACAATCTTTTTCTGTGAATGCAGCTTTGCGATTTTGAAGCTAATTTACTCACATTTCATAAAACTACGCGTTTTCGCTAAAGAAAAGTGATGCAGAAAAAAAATTTGTGAGCAGACGATGCTTTCTTTGTTAAAAAGCTTGTTTTAGGCCATTGGCATTTTGATCTACAAGTTTTTCTGTGTGCACGTTTTGTGAATTTCAAGCTAAAAATTACTCTATTTCAATAAATCACGCGGTTTCGCTTCGAAAGTGATGCAGAATCCAAAGTTGAGTCAGACAATTCTTTGTTTATAAAAGCTTTTCGGCCAATTTGAGGCATTTTGCTACAAGTTTTGTCCGTGGAAAATGCGGGTTGCGAATTGAAGCTAATATACTCACTATTTCAATAAATCACGGTCGCTTCAGATAGGATGCGATAGAAAGTTGAGTCCGACATTGTGTTGGAGAAAAAAGCTTGTTTTAGGCAAATTGCCCATTCCTGGTTACAATTTTGCTGTGAAATGCCGTATTTGCGAATTTGAGGTAAAATATCACAATTCAATAAAATCACGGTTCGCTACGAAAAGTGATGCAGAACGAAAGTTAGTCAACAATGCTTTGTTTGTTTCAAAGGTGTTTATAGGCAATTAGCATTTTTGCGCACAAGATTTTTCTGTGAAGCAGTTTGCGAATTGAGCTAATACTCACTATTTTCAATAAATGACGACATTTTCGCTTCAGATTAGTATGCAAACAAAAGTGAGTCACACTTTTGATTGTTAAAAAGCTGTTTTAGGCCATTTGGCATTTTGCGGACAAGTTTTTTCTTGAAATGCAGCGTTTTGGAATTTGAAGTAAGATATCACTTTATTACCTTTACTTTTTTTATTATTTCAATAAAAATCACGCATTTTCGTCAGAAATGATGACGAACAAAAGTAGTCAGACCATGCTTTAAAATGCTTCGTTTAGGTATTTGAGATTTTTCGCCACGAATTGAAGCTGAAATACTCACTATTCAATGAATACACGTGTTCTGGAATATTGATCAAACAACAAAGTTTGACTCAGGCAATGCTTGTTTGTTTAGAAGGTTTTGTAGGGTAATTTGAGCATTGTTTATATGTTTTTCTGTGAAATGCGCGTTTGCGAATTTGAAGCTAAATTTATCATCATTCAATTATTCACGCATTGCGCTTCAGAATGAGTGATGGCAGATACAAAGTTGAGTCAACAATTCGTTGTTGGTGAAAAAGCTTGTTTTAGGCATTTGAGCATTTTGCTTTACAAGTTTTTCTGTGAATGCGGTTTTTCGAATTGAAGTAAAATCTCACATTTATAAATCACGCATTTTTCGCTTCAGAATTGTGATGCAGAATACAAAGTTGAGTCATCAATTTTTGTTTGTGAAAAAGCTTGTTTAGGCATTTGAGCATTTTGCGTTACAAGTTTTCTGTATAATGCAGCGTTTGCGAATTTGAAGCTAAGATACTCACATTTCAATAAAAATCACGCATTTTCGCTTCAGAATAGTGATGAGAATCCAAATGATCTCAATGTTTTGTTGTTTAAAGCTTGTTTTTTAGGCAATTGAGCAATTTTTGCGTGACAAGTTTTTCTTGTAAAGCACGTTTTGCGTGAGCTAAGATACTCACTATTTCAATAAAATCACGCATTTTCGTCAGAATAGTGATCAGACAAAGTTGAGTCAGACAATGCTTTTGTTTGGTGAAAAAAGCTTGTTTTAAGCCATTTGAGCATTTTTGCGTGTTTACAGCGTTTTTTCTGCTGAAAGCAGCGTTTTTGCTAATTTGAACTAAACTCACTATTCATAAATCACACACTTCGCTTCAGAAGAGTGATGAGAACAAAAGTTGAGTCAGACAAGCTTTTGTTTGTTTAATTCAGCTTGTTTTAGGCAATGTGAGATTTTGCGTTACAACTTTTCTGTAATGAAGCGTTTTTTCGAATGAAGGTAAATCTCCTCATTTCATAAAATCACGCGTTTATCGCTACAAAAAGTGAGCATCAAAAATTGAGTCAGGACATGTTTTTTTTCGTTTTAAAGCTGTTTAGGCCAATTTGAGCATTTTGCGTCACAGTTTTTTCTGTGAAATGCAGCGTTTTTGGAATTTCAAGCTAAAACAACTTTTTGTCTGCATCACTTCTAGCTCGAGTACGTGTGAATTCATTGAAATAGTGAGATTCAGGCTTATTCGCAGAAAATGCTCAATTACCCTAAAACAAGCTTTTACCAAACAAAGCATTGTCTGACTCAACTTTTTGTTCTGCATCCGCGTTCTGACGAAAACGTGTTTCCATTTGAAAAAGTCGATTCAGCCTTCATTTCGCGCAGAAAATCTCAAATTACCCTAAACAAGCTTTTAACCAACAAAAGCATTTCTGACTCAAAGGTTTTGTTCTGCATCCTATTCTGAAGCGAAAACGTGTGCTTTCATTGAATATGAGTATTCAGGCTTTCAATTCGCGCAGAAATGCTCAAATACCCTAAACAGCTTTTTAACCATCAAAGCATTGTCTGACTCAACTTGTTCTGTCACTATTCTGAACCGAATGTGTGATTTCTTTGAAATATGAGTATTTCAGGCTTCTCAATTTTGCGCAGAAAAATGCCAAATTACCAAAACAAGCTTTTAAACCAACAAAAGCTTGTCACTCGAATTTTTGTTGCATCACTTCTGAAGCGAAACGTGTATTTCATTGAATTAGTGAGTATCAGGCTTCAATTTCGCGCAGACAAATGCAAAATTACCCTAAAAAAAGCTTGTTAACAACAAAGCATTGTCTACTCAACTTTTGTTCTGCATCACTATTCTGAGCGAAAACCGTGGATATTCAGAATAGTGAGAATGCAGGCTTCAATTTCCGCAAAAAATGCTCAATTACCCTAAACAAGCTTTTAGAACAAACAAAGCCATTGTCTGACTCACCTTTTGTCTGCACATATTCTGAAGCGAAAACGCTGTATTTCATTGAAATAGGATGATTTCAGCTCATTTCGCGCAGAATGTAAATTCCCTAACAAGCTTTGTAACCAACAAGCGTATTGTCTGACTCACTTTTCGGTTCTGCATCACTATTTTGAAGCGAAAACGGTGATTTCATTGAAGTAGTGAGTTATTCAGGCCTTCATTTTCGCGCGAAATGCTCAAATACCCTAAACAGTCTTTAAACCAACAAAGATTGTATGACTCAACTGTCGCATCCTATTCTGAAGCAAAAGTGTATTCCATTAAATATGAGTATCAGGCTTCAATTCCGCAGGAAATGTAAAATTACCTAAAACAGCTTTAACCAAACAAAATTATGTCTTACTCCTTTTTTTTCTGCATCACTTCGGGAACGAAAAGTTGTTTCATGAAATATGAGTATTCAGCTTCAATTCGCGCAGAATCAAATTACCTAAAACAATGCTTTTTAACAAAAACAAACCAATTGTCTGCTCACTTTTTTTCTCATAACTATCTTGAGCGAAACGTGTATTTCAATAAATGTAATTCAGGCTTCAATTACGAGAAAATGTAAATACCTAAACAAGCTTTTTAAACCAAACAAAAGCGTTGGTCTGACTCAACTTTGTTCTGCATCACTATTCTTGAAGCGAAAAACGTATTTCATTGAAATTGAGATCAGTCTTAGATTTCGCGCAGAAAAATGCTCAAATTACCTAAAACAAGCTTTTTAACCAAACAAAAGATTGTTTGATTCAACTTTTTGTTCTGATCACTATTCTGAATCGAAACTGTGATTTCATTGAAATAGTGATATAGCTTCAATTTTCGCGCAGAAAAAATTGCCAATTCCCTAAACAAGCTTTTTTACCAAACAAAGCATTGCCTGACTCAAGTTTGTTTGCATCACTTTTAACGAAATACGTTGATTTCATTGACATAGTGATTCAGCTTCAATTCCGCAGAAATGCTCAAATTACCTCAAACAGCTTTTAACCAAACAAAGCATTGTTCACTCAACCTTTTGTTTGCATCACTATTCTGAGCGAAAACGTGCGATGCATTGAAATATGAGTATTCAGGCTTCAATTCGGATAAAAATGCTCAAAATACCTAAAACAAGCTTTTTAAACCACAAGCATGTTGACTCAACTTTTTGTTCATGCATCATTTCGAACGACAAACGTGTGATTCATGGAAATTAGTGAGTATCAGCTTCAAATTTCGCGTATTGCTCAAATACCCAAACAACTTTACCAAACAAACAGTCTGACTCACTTTTTGTTCTGCATCACTATTCTGAGCGAAACTGTTGTTTTCATTTGAAATATGAGTATTCAGCTTCATTCGTGCAGAAAAATGCCTTCAAATTACCTTTAAAACAAGCTTTTAAAGCAAAAAGCATTGTCTGACTCTTTTGTTCTGCATCACTATTGTAAGCGAAAATTGTGATTTCATTGAAATATAGTATTCAGGCTTCACTTCGCGCAAAGAAATGCTCAAATACCCTAAACAAGCTTTTTAAACCAAACAAAAGCATTGTTGACTCAACTTTTATGCTGCATCACTTATTCTGAGCAAAACGTGTGATTTCATTAAATAGTGGATTTCACTTCAATTTCCGCAGAAAATGCCAAATACCCCTTAAACAAGCTTTTAACAAACAATAAGGCATTGTCTACTCAACATTTTGTTACTGCATCACTATTCTGAAGCGAAAAACGTGTTTCATGAAATAGTGAGTACAGGTCATTTCGCGCAGAAAAATGCCAAATTACCTAAACAAGTTTTAAACCAAAACAAAGCATTTGTCTGGACTCAACTTTGTTCTGCATCACTCTGAGCGAATAAACGTCTGATTTCATTGAATAGTGAGATTCAGCTTCAATTTCGCTCAAAAATTGCTCAAATTACCTAAACAGCTTTTTAACCAACAAAAGCTGTCTGACTCAACTTTTTTTTCTGCATCCTATTCTAAAAGCGAAAAGTTATTTCAATAAATAGACTATCAGGCTTCATTTCCGGCGAAAATGCTCAAATTACCCTGAAAACAGCTTTGTAACAACAGATTGTCATGACTCAACTTTTTGTTCTGTCATATCTGAAGACGCAAAACGTGTGCTTCATTAAATAGTGAGTATCAGGCTTTAATTTCGCACAGAAAAATTTGCTCAAATTACCTAAAAAGTTTTTAAACCAAACAAAAAAGCATGTTTGACTCAACTTTTTGTTCTGCATCACTATTTTCTGAGCGAATAACGTTATTTCATGAATGTGAGTATCAGGCTTCATTTCGCGCAGAAAAATTGCTCAAATTACTCCTAAAACAAGCTTTAAACCAATACAAAAGCATTGTCTGACTCAAGTTGTTCGCTCACATTCTGACTCGAGAACGTGTGATTCATTAAATAGACTGAGAATCTAGCTTAAATTCGCGCAACCATGCTCAAATTACCCTATAACAAGTCTTTTGAAACACACAATGCATTGTTCTGACTCAACTTTTTGTTCTTGCATCACTATTCTGAGCGAAACTGTGATTTCATTGAAAATATGATTCTGCTTCAAATTCGCGCAAAAAATGCCCATACCCTAAACAAGCTTTTCAACCAAACCAAGCATTGTCTGTACTCAACTTTTTCTCTGATCACTATTCTGAAGCCGAAACTGTATTTATTGACAATAGTGAGTATTCAGGCTCAATTTGCGAGAAATGCTTCACATACCCTAAACAAGCTTTTAACCAAACAAAACATTGTTCGACTCAACTTTTGTTCTTCATCACTATTCTGACGGAAACGTGTGATTCATTTTTGAAATAGTGCGTATTTCAGCTTCAATTCGGCGAAAATGCTCAAATTACCCTAAAAACAAGTGCTTTTTAAACCAACAAAGCATGTATGACTAAACTTTTGTTCTTGCTCACTATTCTGAGCGAAAGGTGATTCATGAAATAGTGAGTTTCATGTTTCAGTTCGCGCAGAAAATGCCTCAATTCCAAACACTTTTTAAACCAAAACAAAACATGTCTGACTTCAACTGTTGTCTGCATCACTATTCTGAAGCGAAAGTGGATTCATTGAATAGTGAGTATCAGCTACAATTTCGCGCGAAAATTCAATATTACCCAAAACAGCTTTTTAACCAAACACAAGCATGTCGACTCAAGTTTGTTCTGCATCACTTACTCTGAGCGAAAGTGTGATTTCATTAATAGGAGTATTCAGCTTCATTTCTCGCAAGAAAAGCTCAAATACCCTAACAGCTTGTTAAACCAAACAAAAAGGCATCGTCTGACGCAAGTTTGTTCTGCATCACTATTCTGAAGCGAAAACGTGTGTTTTCATTGAAAAGTGATATCAGGTTCATTCGCGCAGAAAATGCTCAAATTACCTAAAACAAGCTTTAACCAAACAAAGCATTGTCTGACTCAACTTTTTATTGCATCACTATTCTGAAGGAAAACGTGGATTTCATTGAAAAAGTTGAGATTCAGCTCAAATTCGCGCTCAGAAAAAAATTGCGCAGAATTCCCTCTAAAAAGCTTTTTAAACCAACAAAGCATTTATACTCAACCCTTTCTGCATCACTATTCTGAAGCGAACTGTGATTCATTAAATAGTGAGATTTCAGCTTCAATTTCGCGCAGAATGCTCAGAATTACTCGTTAAACAACTTTTAAACCAAAACAAAAGATGTCGACCAACTTTTAACGAAAGTGTGTTTCATGTATATATTGAGTTAGTTCGGCTTCATGTTCCGCAGAAAAATGCTCAAATTACCCTAACAAGCTCTTTAAACCAAACAAAGCATTGTCTACTTCACTTTTTGTTCTGCTCACTATTCGAAGCCGAAATTGTTTTCCATTGAATATTGGTATTCAGCTTCAATTCTCCGCGAAATGCTCCAAAATTCCCTTAAAGCAAGCTTTTTAAACAAACAAATATTTGTCTTATTCTTTTTTGTTCTGCATCACTTGTGATTCATGAATAGTGAGTATCAGGCTTCATTGGCAAGAAGAATCAAATTACCCAAAACAAAGCTTTTGTAAATTAACAAAAGCTTGTCTGACTCAACTTTTTGTTCTGATCACAGTTGACGAAAACGTGTATTCATGAAATGTGACTATTCAGGTTCCAAATTTCACGCAATAAAGCTCAATATACCCTTAAAACAAGCTTTTTAACAAACAAAAGCATTGTCTTACTCAACTTTGTTCTGCTCACTATGCTGAAGCGCGAAAAACTGTGATTATTGAAATAGTGAGTATTCAGGCTTTAATTTCGCGCAGATAAAAATGCTCAAATTACCTAAACAGCTTTTTAACCAAACAAAAGCATTGTTTGACTCAACTATTTGTTCCTGCTCACTATTCTGAAGCGAAAACGTGTATTTCATTGAAATATGCATATTTCAGGCTTAATTCGCGCAGAAAGACTGCTTCAAATTACCTAAAAACAAGCTTTTTAACCAAAACAAAGCATTGCCTGACTCAGTTTGTTCTGCCATCACTATCTGAAGCGAAACGTGTATTTCATTGAATAGTGGTTTCAGCTTCAATGCGCGCGAAAAAGCCTCAACTTCCTCAAACTAAGCTTTCTAACCAAACAAAAGCATTGTCTCACCATTTGTTCTGCATCACTATTCGTGTGGGGGAAGCGAAAACGTGCATGCATTGAAATTATTTGAGTATCAGCTTCAATTCGGTAAAAAGCTCAAATTACCCTAAAACAAGCTTTTTAAACCAAAACAAATAAGCATTGTCTACTCAACTTTTTTATCTGCATTCCACTGTATTCTGAAGCGAAAACGTGTTGTGAGTATTCAGGCTTCAATTTCGCGCAGAAATGCTCAAATTACCCTAAAACAAGCTTTTTAACCAAACAAACATTGTGACTCAACCTTTTGTTCGCATCACTATTTTCTGAACGAAAGTGTGATTTATTGAATCAAGTGAGATCAGGCCTTCAATTCGTAGGAAAATGCTCAAATTACCTTAAACAGCTTTTTAAACCAAACAAACAGCATTGTCTGACTCAATTTGTCTGACATCCACTAATCGAAGCGAAAAATGTGTGATTTCATGACATGTAGTATTCAGGTTCAATTTCGCGCAGAAAATGTTTATATTTAAAACAAGCTTTTTAACCAAACAAAGCATGTCTACTCAACTTTTGTTCTGCATCACATTCTGACGCGAAAAAGTGTGTTCATTGAAACTATGAGTATCAGGCTTCCAATTCGCGCATAAAATGCTCAAATTTACCTAAAACAAGCTTTTACAAAAAAAGCATGTTGACAACATTTTGTCTGCTCACTATTCTTAAGCGAAAACTGTTGATTTCATGAATAGTGAGATTCAGTGCTCAATTCGCGCGAAATTAATTACCTAAAACAAGCTGTTTAAACCAAACAAAGCATTGTCTGACTCCTTTTGTCGCTCCAACTGAAGCAAAAACTGTATTTCATTGAAATAGTATATTCAGCTCAATTTCGCTAGAAAAATGCTAAAATTTACACCCTAAAACAAGCTTTTTTAAACCAGAACAAAAAGCATTGTCTGACATCAACTTTGTTTGCGCCATTCATATTTAAGCGAAAACGTGTGATTCAATGAAAATAGTGATCTATTCAGGCTTCAATTCTCACGCAGAAAAATCTCAAATTACCCTCTAAAACAAGCTTTTAAACCAATTTGTCTGACTTCAACTTTTTGTCTCACATATCTGAAGCGAAAACGGTGATTTTTAGTGTATTAATTTCGCACAGAAATGCTCAATTACCCTGAAAAGCTTTTTTTAAACAAACAAAAGCATTGTTACTCAAACTTTTTGTTCTGCTTTTAAAGGTGATTTCATTTGAGAAATAGTGAGTATTAGGCTTCAATTTCGCGCAGAAGAATGCTCAGATCCTAAACAGCTTTTTAAACCAAACAAAGCATGGATCAAGTTTGCTCTGTTCTGCATCACTTATATAGTGATTTCATTGACATGGAAACTCAGCTTATTCGCCCAAAATAATGCTTATAGATTACCTTAAAACAAGCTTTTGAAACAAAACAAAGCATTTCGACTCAACTTTTGTTCTCATCCTATTCTTTTGAGCGTAAACGTCGTGATTCATTGAAGATATGAGAATTCTAGCTTCAATCGCGCAAAAAATGCTCACATACCCTAAATCAGCTTTCTTAACCAAACAAAGCATGTCTGACCACTTTTTGTTCTGCATCACTATTCTTGTAATTTATTGAAATATTACTTCAGGAAAATCAATTTGCGCCAGAAAAAGCTCAAATTTCCCTAAACAGCCTTATTTAACCAAACAAAACATTGTCGACTCAACTTTTTTGCTCACTATTCTGAAGCGAAAACGTTGATTTCATTGAAATAGTGAGTATTCAGGCTTCAATGTCCGCATGAAAATGCTCAAATTACCCTAACAATGCTTTTTAACTCAACAAAGCATTGTCTGACTACTTTTGTTCTGCATCACTATTTCTGAGCGAAACGTTGATTTCAATTGAATAGTGAGTATCCAGGCTTCAATTCGCGTCAGAAAAATGCTCAATTACCTAAACAAGTTTTTTAAATCCAAACAAAAACATGTCTGACTCACTTTTTTTGTTCTGCTCACTATTCTGAAGCGGAAAACGTGTGATCTTCATTGAAATATGAAGTATTCCAGGCTACAATTCGCGCAGAAATGCTCAAATTACCCTAAACAGCTTTTAAACCAAACAAAACTTTGTCTTGATCAAGTTTTGGTCTGCATCACGTACTCTCGAGCGACTGTATTTCATGAAATAGTGAGTCTGCAGGCTTCAAGTTCGCCAGAATGCTCACATACCCCGTAAAACAAGCTTTTTAAACCAAACAAAGCATTGTCTGACTTCATTTTGTTCGGTCCTATTCTAAGGCGAAAGTGTGATTTCATTGAAATAGTGGAGTATCAGCTTCAATTCGCCCAAAGACTCCAATTACCCTAAAACAAGCTTTTTAACTAACGAAAAGCATTGTCTGACTCAACTTCTTTCTGCTCACTATTCTGAAGCGAAACGTAGATTCATTGAATAGTGAGTTCAGCTTCAAATTTCCGCAGAAAAAGGCAATACCTAAACTCTCTTTAATACCCAAACAAAAGCATTGCTGACTCAACTTTTTGTTCTGCATCCATATACTGAAGCGAAAAACGTGATTTATTTGAATATGAGTATTCAGGCGTTCAATTTCGCGCAGAATGCCAATTACCCTCAAACAAGCTTTTAAACAACAAAAGCATTGTCTGACTCAAACTTTTTGTTCTGCATCACTATTCTGAAGCGAAAACGTGGCGATTGCATTGAAATATAGTATTCAGCTTCAATTCGCGCAGAAAAATGCTCAAAACCCTATAACAAGCTTTTAACCAAACAAAAGCATTGTCTACTCAATTTTGTCTGCATCACTATTTCTGAAGCGAAACGATTAAGTTTCATGAATATAATGGAGCTATAAGCCAATTCGCCGCAGAAAAAAATGCTCAAATTACCCTAACAAGCTTTAACCAAACAAACCATTGTCTGACTGCAACTTTTTCTGATCATATTCTAAGCGACGTGGTGTATTTCATTGAAATAGTGAGTTCAGGCTTCAAATTCGCAGGAAATGCTCAATACCTAAAACAAGCTATTTTAACAACAAGCATGCGACTCAAGTTTTTATTCTGCATCACTATTTCTGAAGCGAAAATGTGCGATTCATGAAAAAGTGAGTTTGAATTTTTCAGGGCTTTTTATTCCAGATTTTTCCCGCGGGCAAAAGAAAAAATGCTCCAATCCCTAAAACAAGCTTTTAAACCAACAAAGCATGGCTGACTCAAACTATTGGTTTTACTGCATCACTATTCTGAAGCGAAAAACGTTGTATTCATTAAATACTGGGTATTCAGGCTTCAATTTTCGCGCAGAAATGCGCAAATTACCCTAAAAACAAGCTTTTTAAACCAAACAAAAGCATTGTACTGACTCACCTTTTGTTTCTGCTCACTATTACTGAAGCAAAACGTGTGATCATGAAATAGTGAGTATTCTAGGCATCAATTTCGCGCAGAAAAATGCCTCCAAATACCCTAAACAAGCTTTTTAAACAAACAAAAGCATTTCTGACTCACTTTTTGTTCTGCTTCCACTATCTGAGCGAAAACGTGTGATTTCATTGAAATAAGGGTATTCAGGCTTCAATTTCGCCACAGAAAATGCTCAATTACCCAAAACAACTTTTTAACCAACAAAAGCAATTGGCTATAACTTTTTCTGCATCACTATTACTGAAGCGAAACGTGTATTTCATGAATAGTGGTATTCAGGCTCAATTCCGCAGAAAATGCTTCAAATACCCTAAAACAGTTTTTAAACCAAGCAAAAGCAATTTCTGACTCAAGATTTTGTTCTGATCACACTCTGAAGCGACGTTTGTGATTCATTGAAATATGAGATTCAGTTTCAATTCGCGCAGAAAATGCTCAATACCCTAAAACAGCTTTTTAAACCCAACCAAAACATTGTCTGACTTCAAGTTTTGTTTGATAACTATTCTGAGCGAAAACGTTGGATTTCATTGAATAGCGAGTATCAGCTCAATTTCGCGCAGAAAAATGCTCCAATTACCCTAAAAACAAGCTTTTTAAACCAAACAAAAGCTGATTGTCTGACTCACTTTTTTTCTGCATCACTTTCTGAGCGTAACAGTGTGATTTACATGAAATAGTGAGATTCAGGTTCAATTTCCGCGGCAGAAATGCTCAATTACCTAAAACAAGCTTTTTAAACAAACAAAAGCATTGTCTGACTCAACTTTTTTTTTCTGGCAGTCACATATTCTGGAGCGAAAAACGTGTGATTTATTGAAATGAGTATCAGGCCTTATAATTTCGCGCAGAAAATGCTCAAATACCCTAAAACAGCTTTTAACCAAACAAATGCATTGTTTGACTCACTTTGTTCTGCATCCATATTCTGAAGCGAAACGTGTGATTTCATGAAAATGGAGTATTCAGGCTCAAGTTTTCGCGCAAAAATGCTCATTACCTAAAACAAGCTTTTTAAACCAAACAAAAGCATCTTCTGACTCAGTTTTTGTTCGCATCACTTATTCTGAAGACAAACGTGATTTCATTGAAATTTGATTATTCAGGCGTCATTTCCAGCAGAACATGCTAATTACCTTCAAACAGCTTTTTTAAACAAACAAAGCATTGTCTGACTCAACTTTTGTTCCTGCATTACTATTCTAACGAAAACGTGCGATATCATTGAAATAGTGCAGTATTCAGGCTTCAATTCGCGCAGAAAAATGCTCTTAGAATTACCAAAACAGTTTTTAACCAACAACGATTGTCTGACTCAAACTTTTTGTTCTGCATCACTATTCTGAAGCGAAACGTGTGATTCATTGAAATAGTGAGTATTCAGCATTCAATTTCGCGCCAGGGAAAAATGCTTCAAATTACCCAAACAAGTTTTTACCAACAAAACTGTCGACTCAACTTTTGTTCTGCTTCACTATTCTGAGCGAAAAACGTTCTGTGATCATGAAATATGAGTATTCAGCGCTTCAATTCGCGCAGAAAAAAATGCTCAATTACCCTAAACAAGCTTTAAAACCAAACAAAGCTTGTTACTCATTTTGTTTCTCACCCTCTGAAAGCGAAAGTCGGGGATTTTCATTTAATAGTGATCAGGCTTCATTCGCGCAGATAAAATGCTCAAAATACCCTAAAAACAAGCTTTTTAAACCAAACAAAAAGCATATGTCTGACTTCAATTTTGTCCTGCATCACTATCTTTGAATCCGAAACGTGTCTTCATTAAATATGAGTAGTCAGGGGCTTCCATTTTTCGCGCAGAAAAAATGGCTTCAATTTACCCGAAAAACAAGCGTTTAAACCAAACAACGCATTGTCTGACTGTACAACTCTTGGCATTCCGGCTTGAAGCAAAACGTGATGTCAAGTTGTGTCGAAGTGGGTAGTGGGGTAAAGGATAGATCCATTCTTAGGAGCTTTTTCCTTTCTGACAGACACGTTCACCACATTTTTTACGAGTCTGAAAGCCCGGCCCTCATTTTCCCTCACTAAGCATTATTTCACCGAGCTCTGAGCCCGCCTCATTTTCCTCAAGCAACATTCTTTCACGAGCTCTGAAGCCCGCCCCATTCTTCCTCAGTTGGCTCATTTTCGTTGAAGCTCACGACCGCCCACCTTTTTTGAGAGGCGCCACGGGTCGTCGTGGTAATCATACCCCAGGGGTGGGTGCAGTTTGGGCGGATGACACCCCACAGAGACGGCCCAGGGGGGAATAAAAACGAGCAATGGGCGTTCTGATGGAAAAAGTGCTGAAGAGAAAAAGTGAGGAGAGAAAGGGGGGAAAAAAGCGTCTGAGCAGAAAGCGTGGGAGAGAAAAAAAGCGAAAGAGAGAGGAAAAGCAAAGGGCGAGAGAAGCGACCAAGGAACGGGGAGTGTGCATCACCAGCGCCGACCGAAAATCGCCCTTCCCAGTGCTCGACAAGTGAGCGTGTGGTGCACGTGTGGGTGTGAGCAGCGCGCCAAAGCAAGTGAGGGCCCGGTCGCATCACACACCAGGGTCTGAAACCCCACGACGGACGATCTCGGTTGCCCTTCCAGACTTTGATACTGGCGCTTCAAGGCTGCCCCGCGAGGTTGGGTGCACGCAAAGCTGGGTGCTGGTGAATGGAGTGACACGCACGCACGCATTTCAGGACGTTTTTCGCTTCGACGACGACTTTCTGCTGAGTGAGCGATTCTTCCCCCTCCCCTCCTGCGCTGAATGATTCTGCTGGGTACCCTTTCTTCTGCTATATAGCTGTAGTCAACCCCCGATAAGTATTCTGTCTTTGTCTCTTCTGGCATTTTGATTCATTTTGCTTTGAAATTTCTTTATTGTACTCAGCAAATAAAAAGTTCTTTTATTTTTTATTTATTTTATTAATAAATTATGGTCGATTTCCAACCTGTCCGATGTTTGTCCTTTCCTTCCATTTGTCAATGCATTGTCATTAACGAGATAGACTGGGAGGTTAATTCCAAGATTTGGACCAAGAAAATCGTCGGCACGCACCAGCATTTAAAAACCCCGGGCCACCTAATTAAATCTAATGAGATAACATTGCGTGCTTTGCCGAGGGCGCGCTCCCCGCAGGTAACCATGATGACGTAGCTTAAAACCAGATAATTAGACGGCGAACCACTGGAACTCGTGGTTGGACTGGGTGGCGTTCGTGGTTTTAAAACAACCCACCGTACCACAATGTTAATGTGAGCGGTGGACCCCGGTCCGGCTCTACCGACGGACCAACCAGAGATTATCCCCGAGTGACAAGGCTGGTGTCTCGTACCCGTGGCCGCGCAAAAAAAAATAAAAAAATATACAACCACATTATTATATTATTTATGTAATATATATATATATATATATATAATATATATATATATTATATATATACAATGAGTTTTACCAGACTGGGCCCGGGTGTATGCCCGGTATAGAATAGGTCTGTACCATACCCTGTTGATTCGGTATGGAGGCGCCAGTGCATCAGGAAGGCTCCCGTGTAAAAACCTATGCCAATCATTATGCGGACATTAAACGGATTCCATTAGCCGGATCGTCGAGGCCCGGGTTCACAACGACCGCCACGGTAACCGTTGGTCAAGCAGTAGCGGTACGGTGGGAAATTGTGCCTATGCTGGGCGAAGGAGGAGCAGGAGATGGGGAAGGCGGGGTCCAGAGGCAGTGGAGAGGGGGAAGGCTAGAAGTGGGAGGTGAGAGCTTGGAACGTCTGAATGTTGCGGACTATTGACTGGGCAACGGTGGCGAGAATTGGCTGATATGATGGAGAGAAAGAAAGGTGACATACGTGTGTACAAGAGCACCAAGTGGATGGGGTTAGTAGGCTGAGGAGCATTGGAGGTGGTTTCAAACTGTTCTACCATGGTGTGATGGGAGGAGAAATGGTGTCGGGTAATCCTGAAGGAGGATTATGATTCCAAGAGGGGTATTGGAGGTGGGAGAGTGTCGACCTGATGTGATGAGTGTGAATGTGGAAATTAAAGGGGTGGGATGATGATGTTTATCAGTGCATATGCCCCTGCATATGGGGTATGAGATGCGAGTAATAAAGAATATTTCTGGGAGTAGTTAGATGAAGCTGGGTGGAGAAGTGTATACAAGAATGAAAGAGTGTGGATTGGAGCTGATTTCACATGGATGGTTGGGAAGGAATAGCGCAAATGGAGACAGATTGATCCGCTGTGCGGACTTTTGCCGAACATGGGAAACACCGAAAGAGAAGAAGGATATTATATATCATATCAATATTATGTATATATATATATATGTTATATATATAAATATATCTGTATATATATAATTGTGAGAACAAACCATAGTTCTCACCAAAATTTAGTTCCCGCCCACAACGTCACGTGACCGTTTTTCAGGCTCCCCGGATTGCTTTGAGTCGCACTGGGCGTGCCGCGTCGAGCTTGCGGGCGCCACTGTTAGGAGCCAGATCGTGGCTCTCATGAATTCGCCGAGTGGAAATATATCGCCGCGCTCCAAAATCGCATTGTTTGAATGCGATTCAGTGTTTTTTAAAAAAAAGACTCTCGACAAGCACAAGTCACCTGATCGTGATAGCTCCGTCGAAAGGATTGAGTTAAACCGGAAGAGTCGTGATCGTTATCCCGGAATATAAACAAAAAAAAGTGACGAGCTGTGTCGTTGTGCAGTTTGGCACTTTATTGTTGCCAAGAGTTCTGGCAGATTTTGTGCTGTGTATTCAATTCATGTTTACCAGCCTTTGGAGACCGAGCCAATAAAAAGAATCGTGCCTTACCCTAGAGTTCGATCTGAAAACACAGTGGAAAAGTGTTTGGGTTGTTCTCTTTGTCCACCGATCGTGTGACTGCTGAAAGCTCAGACACATAACGGCAAGGTATTCCGTGCTGGAAGTTATTAAACCGGCGGTGATCACGACAAATATATATATATATATATAATTATATAATATTTTTTTTTTTTTTTTTTTTTTTTTTTACATTATATATATATTAACACGAGAATGTGTTCAAAAGTATTCCAACCTTAGATTTTTGTGCGTAAACAAATGAAGCTAGGGAGGCGTGGCTTGGTGCACGTATGTAAGGCGATCCTAATCCGTATGCATGAATATTTTCCCGCCTGCAGAAGCTGTCAGTCGCCGACAGGACCGCCATGATGTGAGGAGTGTAAGTTGAGCGCGTTCGGATTTTTTTGACAAAGATGACCGGAAAAAACTTGAACAACGCTACTGCATCAATTTTTGTGTAAGCTTGGCGATTCCCAAGTGGAAACGATCGCGCAGATTCAACAGGCTTCGGGAACGAAGCCAATTGGGCACCACACAGAATAAAAGAGTGGTACAACCGCTTCAAAGGATGGTCGCAAATTTAGTGGAAAGTGAAGACGTTCGGTAGGCCCTCAACATCCGAAATCGAGATCGTCATTGACCAATGAGGACCCCTGCTGATGCAGGATCGTCGAACTCACGATCAAGAGAACTTTGCAACGAGGGGGCGTTCAGCATTGGATCCGTTCATCAATTGTGACAGGATTTAGGCACTTAAAAGGGAATCTCAGCTGAAGTTCGTGCAAAGCTCGTTTAACGATAGCAGAAGCAACTCCGTTTGTGAGATCGCCACAGGACATGCCTGCGAGACTGGATACAGCGCATCCCAACTTTCTGTTCAACACAGTGATCCACTGGTTCGATGAGACACATGATTCCGTCATTTTGTTCAAAAACGAAAATCCGACGGCGAAAAAACCACTTACACTTCCCTTCACTCGATACGCGGTCTGGTCGGCGATGACAATTCTTCTGCAGGCGGGAAAATATTTCACGCATATGGAGTTAGGATCGCCTACATACTTGTGGCCACCCAACCACGCCTCCCTAGCTTCATTGTTTCAACTGCACGAAAAAATTAAGGTTGGATACTTGCTGATTCACATATATATATTATATATATATATATATTATATATATATATATATATATATATATATATATATATATTATATATATATAACAGTCATGCGCCACTTAACGGACGCGGGGTTTACGTTTCTGAGAATGCGCTGTTCAGCAGACGTCGTACGCTTGTCGCGAACATCATTTCTTTTTTTTTTTCCGTTTTCCGAACATCGTACTTACATCAAAACTACACACCTATAGGCTATATGGTATAGCCTATGCTCCTCGGAATACAAAAAACCTTTACAGCATGTCTTACTGTACTGAATATGTCGGCATTTGTAACACACATCCAAGAGAGACGGAAGAAACGTTAGTTTTACCTTTGTGCTGTTCATGACGGCCATGGGTGTTGTTAGCATCAGCTTACAATCTCCTCTCGCATCGATTATAGAAAGGTGAATAAATAGCGTTTGGATTTTATAAATACTAATCATTGCATCGATGCTATAATTTACAAATGAAGAAACGAGCACCTGTC
>JAXMNL010000220.1:60772-73913 GCA_035128595.1 Eptatretus atami | reverse complement strand
CGTTATAAGTTAGGTATCGTGATAAGATCCGCCAGGGAGGAGACTAGCTATGGTCGAATTTGTTGGGCTAATAACGGCTTCGAAAACGTTAAGCATTACGACTTGAATTCGACTACCCAACGTCCCGCAGCCCGGCTTGTTTGTTGGTAAGTCCGGCAGTCTCGTCGAAAAAAAAATTCTTGAGATTTTTTTATCTTAACCCCTACATCAGTAATTCCGCTCGATACGTGGCGAAACTGAGTCAGTCCGAAAACAATTTGTGAGAATTTTTTGAAATTTATCGAGCCCTTATCCATTTTTTCGTCGATATGTTTTGTTTGGGGTTTTAAAGGTCCGATCTCGTCGAAAAAAAAAATTCAAATTATTTTTTTTTTGAGATTTCTCACCTTATTTATCAGTATTTAAAATGGCGATTTCAGTTATACAAGAACGAATTCGATGAACCTGTTGGTAAGGTTCATACCATGACCCGTTGTGTGCAAATGAAAACCGTGCTATGGACACCACCGTGCTAGCACGGAACTTGGAAATATCTGAAAATCATAAAAACAATTATTTTTCATCAAAAATCGGGCCATGCAGGACTGTGGGCAGTGACATCAGCCATATTGTTCCAAAAATTTCAGCCATATCTAGAGAAAACTGTCGAGAAGATAGACTTGAATGAGCCGTCAAAAACAATAAAAAACGAAGTTCGTTATACTAAGACTATGAGCTCAGAATATACATGAAATGTATGAGTAAGGTTCATGTATGTCCTAGTATGTGTGAGAAGAAAGGTGATGCTATGGACCCTCCGTGCGTAGCAACGGCCGAAAACTCTAATGTGGGGTGTTTTACACGAAAAAAAATCCTGAGCAATTAACCTTGAAGCTAAGAATCATGAATTTTCTTGTGCTAACCTCAGGTCCCGACGGCGATTCGCTAGGTTTCTATGGGTAGTCGCCTACCCACGGTCCAACGCCGTTTTCTCCGTCTTTGTTCTGTCTGTCTCTGTTTGGTCCCAGTGCTTCCGTTAATACGAATGGCGATTTTCGATGAACATCTGGTTGTAAGGTTCAAACCATGACTAGTTGTGTGCAATTGAGAACCTGCTGTGACCCATCCGTTGCCTGATCAGACGGCTTTGAATTTGTCTGAAAAATCTCAAAAAATTATTTGTTCGAAAAAAAAATCGGGCAGAGCGACTGTGGGCAGTAATTTCAGCGATATTGTCAAAATTTCCAGCGATACCAGTGAAACTGTCGGAGAAGATAGACTTGAATGACCTGGTCGAAAAATAATAAAAAGAAGTCGTTTAATCTCACAGACCTGAGTCAATATACATGAACTGGTATAGTAGGTTTGTATGTCCTAGTTATGTCGTGAGAAGAACCGTTGCTATGGGTTGCTTTGTTGCTAATAACGGCTGAAAACGACTAAATTCGACCTTGATGAGACTACGCCATGTCCGCTACCGCTTGGTTTGATCGGTAAGTCGATCTTCGTCGTAAAAAAAACATTTTTTGAGATTTTTTTCTAACCTTATTCATCAGTGTTTTTCCGTCCGATAGTTGTCGCGTTGGGTAGTCGATCTCCAGTCCGAAAAAATTTTTTATCTTTTTAAATTTTTTTGTTGCGGTGTCGACCAGTCAAAAAAATTTCTTTTTTTTTTTTTTTAATTTTGAACTTTGTTCTACCCCTATTATTCGTTTTTTTCCGTCATAGTGGGAAGTCGATCCAGTCTGCGAGAAAAAAAAATTTAAATTTTTTTTTGGAAAATTTCTTTACCTTATTATTTTTTTTTTTTTCCGTCGAATGTTTTTGTCTGTCTGCTTGTTCGGTCCATGGCTCGTTAATACAATGGAGTTTTCGATGAAACTTATGTTGTAGTTCATACCATGACGTAGGTTGTGTGCAAATGAGAAGCGTGCATGGACAGCCACCGTTTGCCTTAACGGGACTTTGAAATTTTTGAAAAATCATAAAAAATTTTTTTTTCGAAATCAAAAAATGGGGCCCGAGCGACTGTGGGCAGTACATTCAGCCATATTGTCAAAAATTCCCAGCCGGCCATCCTATGAAAACTGTCCGGAGAAGATCAGATTTGAATGAACCCTGGCGAAAACAATAAAAAAACAGATTCGTTATATCTCAGAGTATGATCATATATACATATGAACTGGTATGGTAAGGTTCATGGTATGGTCTAGTTATGTGATGAGAAATGAACCGTTGGCTATGGTTCGCTTTTGTTGCTAATAACCGGCTGAAAAAACGATAAATTCGACTTGATCGACCGACCATGTCGCTAGACCGCTTGTCTTGTGGGTACTCGATCTCGGTCGAAAAGCAAAAAATTTGAGATTTTTTTTTCTACCTTATTGTCCCAAGTATTTTCCTCATATGTTGGGATCAGTCGAACTCCAAGTGGAAACAAAATTTTTGTATTTGACAATTTGCTTCTCCCCCGTAATATCAGTTTTTTCCGATCGATATGTGGGTAGTCGATCCAGTCGGAAAACAAAATCCAAAAATGTTTTCTTGAGATTTGTTTAACCTTATTATGTCAGTCGACATTCAGATGCTGGCCGTTAAACAATGGCGATATCGATGAACTTGGTGTGTAGGTCTATCACGCATGACCAGTGTGGCAGTGAGAACCGTTGCTATGGACACCACGTTGCCTAGCAACGGGAATTTGAAATTTTGAAAATCATTAAAATAATATTCTTTTCTTGAAAATCATAAAACCTCGGGCCACGAGAACTGTGGGCAGTAACATCAAGCCATATGTTCCAAAATTATCCAAGCGCGATCTATTGAAACTGCGGAGAGATAAGACTTTGAATGAACCTGTCGTAAAACAATAAAAAAACGAGTCGTTATTCCAGAGACTATGAGTCAGATATACATGAAACTGGTATGGTAGGTTTCATGGTATGTCTGAGTAGTCGTAGAACCGATTTGTATGGAATGTTTTTGTTGCAGAAATGTCTGAAAAACGACCCTATATTATCGATTATCTGACCCCTGTCGCCACCGCTATGTTTGTTGGGTAGTCCGATTCCTCGAAAAAAAAAATTTTTTTAGAAAATTTTTTAAATTTTTCTCTTATTGTCAGTATTTCCGTTCGATATGTTGCGTCGGTATCGATCCAGTCGGAAAAATTTTTTTGTTTTAAATTTTTTTTGAAATTTGTCATACCCATATTTCAGTTTTTCGCGACATATGTTGTGGGTAGTCGATCCAGTCGAAAAAAAAATGTCAAATGCTTTTTTTTTTTTGGAAATTTTGTTTACCCTTTATCAGTAATTTTCTGATAATACTGTCTGTCGATTTCCAGGCTGGTAATACAATGGCGATTTCGATGAAACTTGTGGTAGGTTCAACCATGACCATTGTGTGCAAAGAGAACCGTTGCATGGACACCAACCGTGCCTCTAGCAACGGACTTTGAATTTTTGAAAAATCATTAAAAAATTATTTTTCGAAAATCAAAATCGGGCCACGAGCGACTGTGGACAGTACATTCAGCCATATTGTCAAAAATTCCAGCCGGATCTATGAAAACTGTCGAGAAGATAGACTTTTGAATGAACCCTGGTCGAAAACAATAAAAAAACGAAGTTCGTTATATCTCAGAGACTATGAGTCAGATATACATGAACTACTGGTATGGTAGTCATGGATGTCTGTTATGTGTGAGAAAGAACCGTTGCTATGGACCCATCGTTGACTAGCCAACGGCCGTAAATAAACCTCTAAAGTGGGGGTATTTAAACGAAAAACAATTCTGCAGCATTATCACGCTTGAAGCTGTCTGAATCATGATTATTTCTTGTGTTAATCATCAGTCTTCCCATCGAACGGGCCATCGCTCAGTTCTATTGGCTAGTCGACTACCATGTGCCTACGGCTGTGTTGTGTTGGTCAGTCGATGCCACGTCGAAAATTTTTTTTAAATTTGTTTCCCCTTATGACGGGTAGGATCAGCGCAAAAAAAAAAATTATTTTTGAAATTTGATTTTGTCTACCTTATCATTTTTCCGTCAGATATGTTTGTCTGTCGTGCCTGTTCGTCCAGTGCTCCGTAATACAATGGCGATTCGATGAACTTGTGTGGTAGGTTCATACCATGAACCTAGTTGTGTGCAAATGAGAACCGTTGCCATGGAACACCACCGTTGCCTAGCAACGGAGACTTTGAATTTGAAAAATATAAAATATTTTTTCGAAAATCAAAATCGGGCCACGACGACTGGGGCAGTACATTCAGCCATATGTCAAAAATTTCCAGCCGATCCTATGAGAACTGTCGGAGAAGATAGACTTTGAATGAACCTGGTGAAAACAATAAAAAAACGAAGTCGTTATATCTCAGAGATATGAGTCAGATAACAATGAACTGGTATGGAGGTTCAGGTATGTCCTAGTTATGTGTGAGAAAGGAACCGTTGCTATGGGTCGCTTTGGTTGGTAATAACGGCTGAAAAACTACTAAATTCGACTTGATCGACTCACGCCATGTCTGCTACCGCTGTTTGTTGGGTAGTCAATCTCGTCGAAAAAAAAATTTTGAGATTTTTTTTTCTACCCTTATGTCCAGGTATTTTCCGTCGATATGTTGGGGAGCCGATCCAGTGGAAAAAAAATTTTTTTTGAAATTTTTTTTGAACTTTGTCCTACCCCCGTATTATCAGTTTCCGTCGTTATTGGTAGTCGATCTCGTCGAAAAAAAAATTCCATAAAAATTTTTTTTTGTGAGATTTGTTTCACCTTATTATCAGTATTTATGGCGATTTCACTCATCAATGGGCGATTTCGATAAACTCGTTGGTAGGTTCATCACCATGACCTCGTTTGTGTTTGCAAATGAGAAGCGTTGCTATGGACAACCACCGTTGCCTGCAATAGACCCTTTGAAATTTTCCAAAAAAATCCTTCAAAACATTAAGTTTTTTCGAAAAATAAAAAATCGGGCCCACGAGCGACTGTGGGCAGTCATTCAGCATATTGTCAAAGAATTTCCCAGCCGGATCCTATGAGAACTGTCGGAGAAGATAGACTTTTGAATGAACCCTGTCGAACACATAAAAAAACGAAGTTCGTTATATCTCAGAGATTCTGAGTCAGATATACATGAAAGCTGTAATAGTAGGTTCATGGTATGTCTGTTATGTTGTGAGAAAGAACCGTTGCTATGGTTGCTTTGTTTGGCTAATAACGGCTGAAAAACGACTAAATTCGAACTGATCGACTAACCCATGTCCCGCCTACCGGCTTGTTTGATTGGGTAGTCGATCTCGTCGTAAAAAAAAAAATTTTGCGATTTTTTTTTTCTACCCTATTAGACAGTTTTTTCCCAGTCGATATGTTTGTCCGTTGGTAGTCGATCCCAGTCGAAAAATATTTTTTATTTTTTAAATTTTTTTTGTTGGGTAGCTCGTCCAGTCGAAAAATAAAAAAAATTTTTAGTTTTTTAAATTTGAAATTTGTTCTATTACCCGCTATTATAGTTTTCCGTCGATATGTTGGAATCGATCCAGTCGAAAAAAAACAAATTTTAAATTTTTTTGAAATTGTTTACCTATCAGTTTTTTTCGTAGTATGTTGTCTGTCTGCCTGTTCGGTCAGTGCTCGTTAATACAAGCGATTCGATGATACTGTGTAGGTTATACCATGACGTAGTGTGTGCAAAGAGAACCGTGCTATGAACCTACCGTTGCCTAACAACGGGACTCTTGAATATTTGAAAAATCATAAAAAAAATTATTTCTTCGAAAATAATAATGCGCACGAGCGACTGTGCAGTACATCATGCCATATGTCAAAATTTCAGCCGATCCTTGAAAACTGGTCGAGAAGAAGATTGAATGAACCCGGTCGAAAAAAAAAAAAAAACGAAGTTCGTTATATTCCAGAGACTTAAGTCAATATTACAATGAAACTGGTAGGTAGTTCATGGTATGTCCTAGTTATTTTGAGAAGAACCGTTGCTAGGTCGTTTTGTTGGCTAATAATCGCTGAAAAACGCCTAAATTCGACTGTGATCGACTTACCCATCTCCGTAACCGGCTTGTTTGTTGGGTGAGTCGATTGTCGAAAAAAAAATTTTGAGATTTTTTTTTCTACCCTATTGTCATATTTTCCGTCGATAGTTGGGTAGTCGTCACGTGGAAAAAAAAATTTTTTGAATTTTTTTTGAAATTCTGTTCTAAACAAATCCCCGTATTGTCGGTTTTTTCCGTCGATATGTTGGTAGTCGAATCTAATTCCGAAAGAAAAACATTCCAAAAAGTTTTTTTGAGATCTTGTTTACCCTTTTATCAGTATTTAAATGGGATTTCAGCTAATACAAGGCGATTTCGAGAAACTTGGTTGGTAGGTTCACACATGACCTAGTTGTGTGCAAATGAGAACCGTTGCTTATGGGAACACCACCCGTTGCACAAACGGGACTTCACAGGAGTGAATGTTTGAAAATCATTAATCAAAATTATTTTTTTCGAAATCAATAAATCGGGCCACGAGCAACCTGTGGGCAGTACATTCCCATATTGCTCAAACTATTTCAAGCCGATCCTATGCAAAAACTGTCGGAGAAGATAGACCTTTTTAATGACCCCTGATCGAAAACAATAAAAAACGAAGTTTCGTTTAATCTCAGAGACTATGAAGTCAGATATAACATGAACTGAACTGTATGTAGTCTGGTATTTCTAGTTATGTGTGAGAAAGAACCCGTTGCGATGGACCGCCTCCATTGACTAGCAACGGCCGAAAAACCTCTAATGTGGGTATTAACGAAAAACCAATCTGCGCATTAACTTGAAGCCTGAATGAAATTTTCTAGTGCTTAATCCTAAGGTCGCTCCCCATCGAACGGGCCATCGCGTCAGTTCTATTGGGTATGTCGACTACCCATGTCTGCCTACGGCTTGTTTGTGGGTCGTCGATCACTGAAATTTTTTTTGAAATTTGTTCCTACCCTTATTATCTATTTGTTCCGGTCGATATGTTGTCTGTTGGTAGTCGATCCAGTTAAACAAAAAATAAAAAAACAAACATTTTTTTTGAAATTTCGTTCTCCCTTATGACTGGGTAGTCGATCCAGTCGAAAAAAAAAATTGTTTAATTTTTGAAATTGTTCTACCCTTATTATCAGTTTTCCGTCAATCTGTTGGGTATTCGGATCCACGTCCGAAAAAAAAATTAAAAATAATTTTTTTGAAATTGTGTTCTACCTTATATCAGTTTTTTTTCCGTCGATAATGTTGGGTAAGTCGATCTAGTCGCAAAAAAATTCCAAAAACTGTTTTTTTGAATTTGTTTCAAACCCTTATTACAGTATTTAAAATGCGATTCAGCTAATACAATGGCGATTTCGAGAAATTGTTGGGAGGTTTCATACCATGGACCTATGTTCTGTGTGCAAATGAGACACCGTTGCTATGGACACACCGTTGCCTAGCAACGGGCTTTGAATTTTGAAAAATCATTAAAAATTATTTTTCGAAAATCGAAAAATCGGCCAGAGCAACTGTGGCAAGTACATTCAGCCATATTGTCGAAAAATTTCCAGCGGATCCATGAAACTGTCGAGAAGCATAGACTTTTAATAAACCTGATCGAAAACAAATCAAAACGAAGTTCGTTATATTCCTCAGAGACTGATGAATCAGAATAATACATGAAACTGATATGGTAGGTTATGGTATGTCCTGAGTATGTTGAGAACCCACGCAACCGTTGCTATGGACCCCTCCGTTGACTAGCTCGGGTCCGAAAAACCTCTAAATGTGGGGTCATTTTAACGAAAAACAATCTGCATAGCATTAAACCTTGAAGCTAGAATCATCGAATTTTCTTGTGCTTAATCCCAGGTCATCCGCCAATCGAAGGGCCCATCGCGGTCAGGTTCATTGGGTAGTTCGATCTACCCATGTCTGCCCTACCGGCTTTGGTTTGCTTGGGTCGTCGATCCAGCCGAAAATTTTTTTGAAATTTGTTCTACCTTATTATCAGTTTTTCCCGTCGATATGGTTTGTCTGTTGGTAGTCGATTCCAGTCGAAAAACCCAAAAATATTAAAAGAAAATTTTTTTTGAAATTTCTCCCTTATGAATGGCGGAGTCGATCCAGTCGAAAAAAAAAATTGTTTTTCAATTTTTTTTGAATTTGTTCTACCTTATTACAGTTTTCCGTCGATATGTTGGGTAGTTCGATGTAGTCGAAAAAAATTCAAAATGTTTTTTTTGAGATTTGTTCACCCTTATATCATATTAAAATCGGCGATTTCACTCATACAATGTGGCGATTTTCGGCGGCAAGAACGCAGAGAAGGCATATTCGGAATGAAACTTGGTTGACGTGTCATACGATGAATCTAGTTGGGTGCAAATGAGAACCCTTTGCTATGGACCATCCATTTCCAAGCAAGCGGACCTTTGGAAATTTTCCAAAAAACATCTCAAAGAATTATAAATTTCCAAAATAAAAAACATCGGGCACGGCGACTGTGGGCACATTCCAGCCATGTTGGTCAAAAATTTCCAGGCGGATCCTTGAAAACTGTGGAGAAGATAGATTTGAAATGAACCCTGGTCGAAAAACATAAAAAAACGAAGTTCCGTTTATATTCAGAGATGTATGAGTCAGAATACATAAACTGGTAATGGTAGGTTCATGGTATGTCCTAGTTATGTGTGAGAAAGGAACCGTGCAATGGTCGCTTTGTTGGCTAATAACGGCTGCAAAAAGACTAATGCCGACTTAGAGAATTCGACTACCCATGTCCGCCTACCGGCTTGTTTGTTGGGTAGTCGATCTCAGTCCGAAAAAAAAAATTTGAGATTGTTTTTTCTCATACCCTCTATTGTCAGTATTTTCCCGTCGATATGTGGGGGAGTCGATCCAGTGGAAAAAAAAAAATTTTCTGAAGTTTTTTCATCTGAAATTTTGTTCTAACCGTATTATCAGTTTTTTTCCATCGTTATGCTTGGGAATGACGTCGATTCTCGTCGAAAAAAAAAAATTCAAAAATGTTTTTTTTGAGATTTGTTTTAAACCTTATTATCGTATTTAAAATGGCGACTTCTGCTAATGACAATGCGATTTCGATGAACTTGGTTGGTAGGCTCTTCATACCATACCTAGTTTGTCAATGAAACCGTTGCTATGGTAACACCGAACGTTTGACTAGCAACGGGACATTTTGAAATTTTGAAAAACTTAAAAAATTATTTGTTTCGAAATCAAAAAGTCGGGCCACCGAGTCACTGGTGGGCAGTAACATCAGGCCATATTTGTCAAAATTCCAGCCGATCCTATGAAACTGTCGGAGAAGAGTAGAATTTACAGAACCCTGGTCGCAAACAATATAAAAAGAAGTTCGTTATATCTCAGAGACTAGAGTCAGATATACCATGAACTGGTATGGTAGGCTTTCATGGTAATCGTCTAGTTATGTGTGAGAAAGAACCCGTTGCTAGACGACCCCTCCGTTGACTAGCCAACGGCGAAGAACCTCTAAATGTGGGCTGCTATTTTACGAAAAAACTAATCTTGGCCAGCATTAACCTTGAAGCTAGAATCATCGAATTTTCTTCGTGCTTAACTCCTCAGGCTCCTTCCCCATCCGAAGGGCCATCCGGTCAGGCTTCTTTGTAGTCGATTACCCATGCTGCCTACCGCTTGTTCTGCTTTGTCCGTCGATCCACCGAAAATTTTTTTTTGAAATTTGTTCTCACCCTTCATGATTGGGCAGCTCGATCAGTCGAAAAAAAAAATTGTTTAATAAATTTTTTTTGAAATTTGTTCTCCCCTTATTATCAGTTTTTCCGTCAATATGTTGGGTAGTCGATCCAGTCCGAAAAAATTAAAAAAAAAATTTTTTTTTTGAAATTGCTCTATCCCTTATTATCCAGCTTTTTTTGCGTCGAATGTTTGGCAAGCTCGATCAGCCGAAAAAAAAAAATTTTAAAGTATTTTTTGAGATTTGTTTTACCCTTATTATCAGTATTTAAATGGCGATTTCTGCAATACATGGCGATTCGATGAAACGGTTGGTAGGTTCATACCATGACCTAGTTGTGTGCAAAGAGAAGCGTTGGCTAGGACTAACCACCGTTCCTAGCACGGGACTTTGAAATTTTTTTCGGTAAAATCAACTAAATACATTAATTTCTTTCGAAAATCAAAAATGTAGGGCCATCGGAGGATCTGTGGCAGTGATAATTCAGCGATATTGTCAAAAATTCCATGCCGGATTCCTATGAAATCTGTCGGGAGAAGTAGATTTGAATGAACCCTGTGCACACAATGAAAAAACGAAGTTCGTTATATCTCAGAGATTATAGTCAGATATACACTAAACTGTACTGGTAGGTTCATGGTATCTATTTATGTGAGAAGAACCGTTGCAATGTGTCGCTTGGTTTGGCTAATAACGGCTGAAAAACGACTAAATTCGACTTGATCAGACTCACAATGTCGCACTACGCGGTTGGTTTGTTGGGAGTCGATCATCGTTCGAAAAAAATAAAAATCTGAATTTTTTTTTCTACCCCTATATCAGTATTTCCGTCGATATGTCATGGGTAGTAGATCATGTCGAAAAAAAAAAAAATTTTGAAATTTCTTTTTGAAAATTTATTCGACCATTATTCATTTTTTCCGTCGATATGTGGGTGCGATCAGTCGAAGAAAAATTCCAAATTTTTTTTATTCTGAGATTAGTTTCTCACCTTTATTCAATCATATTTAATGCGATTTCAGTTAATACAATGAGATTCTCGATTAAACTTCGTTGGTAGGTTCATACCATGACACCTCAGGGTTGAAATGAGAACGATGCTATGCGACACCACCAGTTTGCCTAGCACGGGCGAGCTTGAACATATGCAAAAATATAAAAAAAATATTTTTCTCGAACAATCAAAGAATACGGCGCCACGACGCGACTCGTGGGCAAGTCCACATTCAGACCATATTGTAAAATTTCAGCCGATCCTATGAAGAACTGTCGAGAATATAGACTTTTGAATCGCAACACCCTGGTCGAAACAATTATAAAAACGAAGTTCTTAAATTCAGTGAAGACATGAGTCAGATATCACGATGAAAACTGGTCATGGTAAGGTTCATGGTATGTCCTAGTTTGTGTAGAAGAAAGAACCCGTTGCTATGGACCAACTCATTGACTAGACAACGGCCGAAAAACCTCAGTAATGATGGGGATTTTTACGAAACAACAAATTGCGACATTACCCTGAAGCTAGAATCCAATGAATTTTCTTGTGCATAATCCTCAGAGTGCTTCCTCCATCGAACGGGCCGATTCGCGTCAGGCTTCTATTGGGTCACGACTACCCACGTCCACCTACCGTCTTTCGTCCTGTCTGTCTGTATTGTCTGTTCGGTCCAGATCTCCGTTATACAATGGCGATTTCGATGAAATTGGTTGTAGTTCAAACCATGGACCTAGTGTGTGCAATAGAACATTGCTGTGGGACCCATCCCGTTCCTAGCAATAGACCTTTGAAATTTCAAAAAATTCAAAAATAATTTTATTCATGACATAAAAAATCGGGCACGAGCAGACTCGTGGCTATACATTCAGACCTATTGTCAAAAATTTCCAGCCGGATCCTATGAAAACCTGTCGGAGAAGATAGACTTTGAATGAACGTCGAAAACAATAAAAAAACGACAGTTCGTTATAATCTCAGAGATTCTGAGTCAGTTAAGATGAAGCTGGTATAGTAGGCTCATGTATGTCCACGTTATGTGTGAGAAAACCGTTGCTATGGTTGCTTTTGTGGCTAATAAGGCTGAAAAACGACTAAATTTCGACTTGACGACTCCCATGTTCTCGCCTACCGGCGTGTTTGATGGTAGCGATCTCGTCAGTAAAAAAAACATTTTGAGATTTTTTTTCTACCTTATTATCAGTGTTCCGTCGATATGTTTGTCCGTTGGCGCTATGATCCAGTCGAAAAAATATTTATTTTTAAATTTTTTGTTGGGTGTCGATCAGTCGAAAAAAAAAATTTTTTTTTTTTTTTTAATTTGAAATTTGTTCTACCCTATTATCAGTTTTTCCGTCGATATGTTGGGAAGCGATCCAAGTCGAGAAAAAAAAAAATTTAAAACTTTTTTTTGGAAAATTTTCTTCTACCCTTATAGTTTTTTTCGTCGATATGTTGTTCTGTCTGCTGTTCGGTCCATGCTTCCCGTTAATACATGGCGATTCGAATGAAACTTCGTTGGTAGGGTTCATGACCATGACGTAGTTGTGTGCATAAGAAGCGTGCTATGGACCACCGTGCCGTACAACGGAACTTTGAATTTTGAAAATCATAAAAATTATGTTTTTTTCGAAAATCAAAAATGGGGCCACAGCGACTGTGGGCGTAACTTCAGCCATTTTCAAATTTCCAAGCCCGATTCCTATGAAAACTGTCGGAGAAGTAGATTTTGAATGAACGCCTGGTCGAAACTAATAAAAAAAACGAAACAACTCATACGATACAAATATCTCGATTAATGAGTCAGATTACATGTAAACTGGTATGGTTATTCATGGGTAATGCTCCTAGTTAATGTGTGAGAAAGAACCGTGCTATGGTCCTTTGTTTGGCTAATAACGGCTGAAAAACGACTAAATTCGACTTGATCGAGACGCCATGTCCGCTAACCGCTTGTTTGTTGGTAGTCGATCTCGTCGAAAAAAAATTTGAGATTTTTTTTTTCTACTTATTGTCAGTATTTCCGTGAGAGGTCGATCCAGTGGAAAAAAAAAAATTTTTTTTGAATTTTTTTGAAATTTGTTCTCCCCGCTATTATCAGTTTTCCCGTCATATGTTGGGTAGTCGATCCATGTCGAAAAAAAAATTCCAAAATGTTTTCTTTGAGATTGTTTTCCCTTATTTATCAGTCAATTTAAAATGCGATTTCAGCGAATACAATGGGATTTCGATGAGAACTTGTTTGGTAGTTCATACCAATTGACCTATTGTGTGCAAATAGAACCGTTGCTATGGACACCACCGTTGCCTAGCAACGGGACTTTGAAATTTTCTTAAAATCATAAAAAAAATATATTTTTTCGAAATTCAAAAATCGTGCCACGAGCGACTGTGGGCAGTACATTCAGCCAT
>JAXMNL010000220.1:47628-57905 GCA_035128595.1 Eptatretus atami | reverse complement strand
GAACCGTTACTATGGACCCATCCGTTGCCTAGCAACGGACCTTTGAAATTTTCAAAAAAATCTCAAAAATCGAAAAAGCTGAAAAACCTCTAAATGTGGGGGTATTTTAACGAAAAAACAATCTGCAGCATTAACCCTTGAAGCTAAGAGAGAGAAGATCCTCACTATAATGAATATTTATTATTTATCAAATGATAGGAACTTGTTTATAATGAACATAACGAAACTTAAAAGGTGATGATTGGAGGTCTAAAGCATTCTCACAAGACCTGGATAACAATCAGACAATATCTTTGTTTAAATGATGGAAAAACTTCATCAGGCCGTTCCCACAAAATTATCCATAACGAATGACAAATTCTTCAAAATCAAGTAGCCTGTAAATGAAAAAGACATGTAACCCATTGTAATTGGACATGTGCGACCTGAAAGGTGTACAAAGGCCACGGGAAACCTGAAGTCATCACTTTTATGATAATAATTGTACTAAAACGCATTCCTAATCCACTCTAACCAACACATCAGATATTGCGCTAATGTACGAATCATTAACGGCCTACTGGTTTGTAATCAAGCTATTGGGATCAAACCTTGTGAAGCAGCCTATCAAAATCATAATCGTTGGTAACCACACAAATAAATCTTTAACGACTGACGTATGAGAGAGCAATCTTAGGCTATCCTCATTTTTTTCCCCTTCATCAGTTTCTTAATGAATGAAAAATTCACAGAAATAAGAAAATGTCTGCTAGTTGGAGGTTTAATTCCCACCAGGGAATGTATTCTGAACTGTTGAAAGATTATCCCACAAATAGATACAATGTATTAAATGAAATAAAATTAACAGCTCCTTAAAAGCCGTACGTGGGAAATGAAATCCACGAAGCTTGGAATCTTGTACATTTGTGTGGAGCTGAGACACAAAACTTCGGAATCTTTATCACTAATTATGGGAGGGGGTGAGGGTGGTTACTGGTTTAGTCATCATTAATTAATAGTGGTCTTGGTCATCTGGTGAGGAGAGAGTGAGTGGAGGCGAGTCATGGTGACGGAACTGCAGGAAGAAGAAGAGGAATGTAACCGGATGGAAGGAATGTGGTGGTGAGAGATTTAGGAGTCATGGAATTGATGAAGAATGGTCAACTGACAGGGGACATGGAGAATGGTGGTGAAGCGGTTTTGTGTCAGTTTAAAACTAGGAGACAAGGGCTATTATTAATCAAGTTTGCCGTCAGTCAAATTTCTATATGATCTTTAAATTTCGAAGCAAGGGTTGGGTGGATACGAGAAAGTATGCACAGCTTCCGTCCAAGCTGTTTAGCCCCTGATCTCGGGATCCTGCGATAGAACTATCATGACCTTGATTGTTGATCATCAAGCAGAGTGCATTCATCATGTCGTGCATGTCACCTTCCTTTGATGTTAAACTGGGATCCCAGTCCACTCAATTAAGTTGTTGATGCTAGATCACAATTGTCTTTGGATGATAATGGACAAGTCATGCTCAGGCACACAGTGATACAATTTCAAAATTCCGCAAATAACGCGAAATTATAAATGTCTAGACATTGTCAGTCATTGGAGGCACTTGGGCTCAATGAGAACATTCCCGGCAGCTAGACCCTACGACTAAAAAGGGGGTAATAAATAATATTATTATCCAATTAGAATTGAGCTGTTGTAGTCGTAGGTCATCGTAGTAGTTGTGTGGTTGGTGGGTATTGGTTCACGAAAAAATAATTTTCACGAAAAAAATAAGTGACCACTATATTCGTTTTATTGTTGTGTGTTGGGTTAGTCCGATCTGTGGAAAAAAAAAAATTTTTTTTTGAGATTTGTTCTACTCCTTATTATTCAGTATTTAAAATGGCGAATTTCAGTTAATACAATGGCGATTTCGATGAAACTTGGGTTTGGTAGGTTCATACCATGGGAAAAACTAGTTTGGTGTGCAAATGAGAACCGTTGCTATGGACACACCGTTGCTAGCAACGGGACTTTGAAATTTTTGAAAATCATAAAAAATATTTTTTCGAAAATCAAAAATCGGGCACGAGCGACTGTGGGCAGTACATCAGCCATATTTGTCAAAAAATTTCCAGCCGGATCCTATGAACAATGTCGGAGAAGATAGACCTTTGAAATGAACCTGGTCGAAAAACAATAAAAAACGAAGTTCGTTATATCTCAGAGACTATGAGTCAGATATACATGAAAACTGGTGATGGTAGGTTATGGTATGTCTAGTTATGTGTGAGAAAGACGTTTGCTATGGACACCTCCGTTGCCTAGCAACGGCCGAAAAACCTCTAAATGTGGGGTATTTTCGAAAAAACAAATGCAGCATTAACCCTTGAAGCTAGACAATGATTTCTTGTGCTTAATCCTCAGGTCATTCCCATGGAACGGGCCCATCGCGTCAGGTTCTATTGGTAGTCGACTACCCATGTCGCCTACGGCTTGTCTGTTGGGAGTCGATCCAGTCGAAAAAAAATTATTTTAAAAAATTTTATTTGAAAATTTGTTTCTCCCTTATTAATCAGTTTTTTCCGTCGATATGTTGGGTTGTGATCATTGGGAAAATTTATAATTTATTTTTTAAAATTTGGAAATTTTTCTACCCTTATTTCAGTTCCGTCGATATGTTGTTTGTGTCGATAAAGTCGAAAAAAATTTTTTTTTTTTCTGAATCCTAACCCTTATTATACTTTTTTCCCGTCGATATGTTTTCTGTATGTTGTCTGTATGTCGTATGTCTGTATGTCTGTTGGTTCGGTCCAGTGCTCCGTTAATACAATGGCGATTCGATGAAACTTGGTGGTAGGTTCATACCATGACCTAGTTGTGTGGCAAATGAGAACCGTTGCTATGGAGACCACCGTTGCTTAGTAACGGGACTTTGGAAATTTTTTTGAAAATCATAAAAATTAATTTTTCGTAAATCAAAAATCGGGCCACGAGCGACGGTGGGCAGTACATTCAGCCATATTGTCAAAAATTTCCAGCCGAAATCCTATGAAACTGTCGGAGAAGATAGACTTTGAAATGGAAGCCTGGGTCGAAAACAATAAAAAACGAAAGTTGTTTATCTCGAAGACATGAGTCAGATAGTACTGAAACTGGTATGGTAGGTTCATGTATGTCCTAGTTTAGTGTGAGAAAGAACCGTTGCTGATGGACCCTCCGTTGCCTAGCAACGGCCGAAAAAACCTCTAAAGTGTGGGGTATTTTAACGAAAAAACAATCTGCAGCATTAACCATTGAAGCTAGAATCATGAATTTCTTGTGCTTTAATCCTCAGGTCATTCCCCATGCGACAGGCCCATCGCGCTCAGGTCTATTGGGTAGGCTGACTACGCATGTCCGCCTAACCGGCTTGTTTATCTGTTGGGATCGATTCTGAGTCGAAAAAAATATTATTTAAAAATGTTTTTTGGGGATTGATCCCTTTAATCAGTTTTAAACTGGCGATTAGTTAATACATATGGGATTTCGATGAAACTTGGTTGGTGGTTCATACCATAACCTAGTTGTGTGCAAATGAGAACCGTTGCTATGGACACCACCGTTGCCTAAGCACGGGACTTTGAAATTTTGAAAAAATCATAAAAATTATTTTTTTCGAAATCCAAAAATCGGGCGGCACGAGCGACTGTGGGCAGTACATTCAGACATATTGTCAAAAATTTCCAGCCGGATCCTATGAAAATTGTCGGAGAAGATAGACTTTGAATGACTGCGGGAAGGTGGGGAAGACGCTTGCAAGAACCCAAAAACTTCTTGATATCCTCTCTTCTCCTTAACTCTTGAAAATGAAGAATAAGACTGTTTAGAAGAAGAACGACATGGGATAAGCATGTTGGATCATCCGTCCTTTTTTCCGTACAAACGTTAACGTACACTATTTAGATCATAGTATAGAAATAATGGTGAATATATTCACATTATTTTGGGGTTAAAACAGGGGTGTATTAGCAGATGGACGTCTTATACACATAAATACAGTCAATTTGTTCACCACAGAGACCCACAAACAATTTTTTTGTATACATTGTACGAGGGCTGATGAGACAAACCACGAATCAAACAAGGGGGGGAGGGGCAGGAAGACAAGGGGGTGGGAGAGAGAATGATAAAACAGTGGGAGACAGAAACTTAGGAGATTGCGGAATGGGAGAGGGATGGGGCGGGGAACACGGGAATAAACGATGGACACAGGGATTTCAAGACCGTATCACGCATGGAATTGTTCGGGAGGAAGGCGGGAATTTGAAGGAGGGAGGTTTGGGGTGATCACCGGGGGAGAAGAAAAGTCGTGGGTTTGATGGGGGAAGATATGAGGTGGTGGTGAACTAGCTTTTTGAGACCTGGAGGGAAGAATGGGATTGAAGAGATTGTGGAAGTTTATTCAAGGCGGAAAAAAAGAGCAATGAAGAGTGAAGGTGAGCAGAAATTTCGTGATTTTTTGTATGTTTTTACCAGAAGGGGTTGATAGCGAACCTCCGAGTGCTGCGGAAATATGGGGGGGGGAACCATTATACACAGACAGAGCGAGACGGGGGGGGGGGCCGAGAGCCAGAGAGGAGATGGTTGGATGACAGAAAAAACCACCGACTGCCGTCGGTGAGAGAGTGAGGAGGCCCAACTGACTCAGCTCATCGACGGGAGATACCAATGAACATAAATGTCTTGGTTTTCAAGAGCGGAAAAGCCAAGAAAAGTGAGAGGAAGGAGCACCAGCCACAGCGGGGAGAGCAGTACTCCCATCAGCTGTGTGATGAAAGTTTGGTATGTGGTCAGGATCTTAGGTGAGCAAAAGAAGTACTTTGCATGACGGAGGATGCAGTGTTGGCGACAGGCTTTTGGAGGCGAGGTTTGAAATGTGGCTTTCCGGAAAATCTATGCAGAGATAGTGAACCAGAAGCTGAGTGAAAGGCTTTCTTCAAGAGAATTTTGAGAAAGTGGAGGGGGGGGGATTCAAGCTGTCCTTTTCAGAGAGACATTGTGAGAGTGGAGATTGGTCAGGATTGAAAGAAATGTTCCACGTAGCTGGACGAGTTTGTGTGATTTTCCAGATTCTGCAGGGAGTAGAAGAAGGCTGCTGCTTGCCGGTCTGAGGATGACAGTGGCAGAGCAGTGGGTGAAGTCATCCAGAAGAGATAAAGAGGATTTTCCAGAAAAGTAGAAGAGTATAATTGAAGAAAACAGATAAAAAGAACAGAACAGAACACTCCTTAGCAACTTCAATCTGGAGACAGGAAAGAGGGGATGAGAGAATCCATTTATGGCTTATGTTGGCTGCGAAGGAGAGGAAGTCTGCGAAGCCGTGACTGGAAAATGGCTTAGGATACACATAAGGGAAGAGAGTTTGGTGAGCGGGCAGGGTGCTTAGACTGTATTGAAAGCATGTGATATGTCTCAGGAGATGGCTTTGAATCTGATGTCTGGCATTGAGGATTCATCCATTGTTTAGGGAAGAGGCAGAAGCAGCATATCCAGGGGTCGTAGTGACACTGGTCTGAATCCAAGATTGTGATGGATATCAAGCCATGAAAGAGGAATGGATTTAATGTCTGAGTATGAATGGATTCATTACCTTGCTGATGATTGGGAGAGGGTGTTGGTCTGGGAGTTTGCAGGGATCTGTTTTTGACCTTTTTTGTGCGGGCAGTGATGTTGGTGATTTCCACAGATGGCAGAATGAGCTTGAGCAAATGAGAGGGTGAATAGATTTTCATATGTATGTAACCAATATTTATTCTGATTATTTTTTACAAAATTTTTACTCGGAGTAAATTTTCTGCTATGTTCAACTTAAAAAATATGGTGTGTGTTAATATAAAAAAAAACCTTCGCCATTAAAGTTCACAATCAGAGCTGTTTTGCACCCTCAACTATTTTAGCTTCACTTCTCTGTCTGTGGAACCAACCTTCCTGGATCTGTTTCAACCAACTCAACCAGACAATGCCAACACGTCACATATCCACCATCACTTAGATACAATTTATTTATCCATTAGAACTGCCTGTCAACCGCTCTACTTGCAGGTTATGTGTTTCTCCATCCTCTTTTTCATATGTAATTCATTAATTTGCTCATTGTGCTTAATATTTGTCCTGTTCCTCCAACTTTCAGAACATTTAAAAAGATGCACAAAGAACAGCAGAAAAAAAATAAACCAATGTCAACCCTAGGGGGACGCGTATTTTTGCCAAAAGGACCACGTGTGACTTCTTTAAGGTCACATGAGGTGAAACAGAGCGCTTATCACAACAGGAGCACTCCTTGAGATATTTGCCTACGAGAGATTCGATGAGAATCGTATACAGCGAATACATAAAATATGCGTTTGCCTCATAACAGTCCACCAATGATCGTCATAATGTCTCAGCTGACATATTAGAGAAGCATCACCTTAGAGTGTTCAAATTGAGGTTACTACACGTAATGGTTTCCTAAAACTTGAAAATTTGACCATTGGGGTACAAATATGTTTGAGCTTAGGCCTAACGCATGAATGTCAAGGCCAATCGCAAAAAATTATACAGTGAGCGCTCAGACATGAACTTAATTACCATGAAGTTTGAGAACGTCGATCAAATTACTCAAAAAATAGGGTTCGTGACTCCCTGATTTGCGACAAGTGACTTTGACCTTTGACCTTGGACCATTCAAATTTTAAGCACTGAAATAGGATACCTCTTATAGGCCTGATATCGAAGTTACAAAAATTTCTCAAATGATAACTGTGCTCTGCAGAATCATTTTTAACGTGTACAGGAAAAAAAAAACAAACAAAAAAACTCAAGCTGACTAACAATCTTGCAAAATTCTTTTGGCAAGTATAAAAAGTCCATAGACACAAGCCAGATTTGGGATATGAGCAATGAAAGATGTCAATCAGGCCTGGCCTGAAAACTCTTATCTTTTCCAGTTGCGCAGGGCTTTCCTGGCATCACCAACAAATCCATCAAGCACACCAGCCTGAGCTTTTTATATTATTCCCAGCTGCAACTTTACCAACTGGTCCTGGCTTATGATCTCACTGCAACTTATACCAAACAACAAAGGAATTAACAGGAACGTGAATACATGAAGAGGACATTTTCCCATCAATCACATTGCGTCATTCACTAGGAGGTGTGAGGACATGGCAGGGGATGGTTGTCAGCTTACTCAAGCATCCTTGCTCGAAGGATTGGTTGGGTGTACACAGAATCTAAGAATATTGGCAAACTTGGTTTCAATGAAAACATGTAATTGGAGGATATGTGATCACATAACTCAAAGGCGATCATCTTGTTACCCATCTTCCGATCTAAATGCTAGATTGTGTGCATCTATGTTGTATCTAAGTCTATATTTACATTCTCGTCACTCATTATATTTTCAGTTCTGAAGTCAGTTTTTTGGGGTGTATAAAGATGTCGTGTTGTTTCAGCATGGGGCTGTTCGAATCGATTCATACGAGCAGGAAGCAGATGCAACTCATTTCCCTTGTGGTCAGAAAGGTGGGATAAATATGGGAATAGTAAAAGTTTGCACATGGAATGGAGAGGACAAAACAGAAATAATTTTCTGCTGTGTGCTGGTGAGAATATATATGGTGCTGCTGAAGAGCGAAGTGGGAATCAGAAAAATAGTAATTAATAACGTTCATGGTATGTCCCGCATGACCATGAAAGGTATTTAACATTTCAGGTATTTTTCTCCTTATTTGATATTTTAAGGGGTATTTTACTTCTATTTGGTTTGGACTAACTATGTCACCGCACACAGTGGACTAAATTTTTGCTGCAAATTAGCGATTAGTTCCAAATAAGATCAGAGTGTTTACCTACGTGAATCCTATGTTATGATAATTACGATAATATAATGGGGAAATCTCTTCTGTTAATAAATCGAATGCAATTGTGTCAAAGAATAAATCCATCTGTTGTGCTGACAATGCATATGTCAGGTCATTAATATATTGCACAAATGGTACCACACAAATATGAGATGGATCATGTATGACAAGCATGAAAGCAATATTAACTCTGGAGAAACCAGGACATGTACAAAAATATGAAGATGTGTATGGAAAATTCGTTTTGGCTTAGTAAAGGCACAGCTGGGATATAAGAAACCTGTATGATTGCCATGCTTGGTGCAATTCAACAGAGTTCATCCGAAGATTATAAATAAGCTCGCCATAGCTCGGCTAGCAACAGGGAAAGTCATAAGAAGATTAGATAGGTAACATATAATGAAGTGATACCCCTGAGAGAAACATAAGGAGATTGGGACATACTTTCGCAGAGCATTGAGTGAGCTTTAAGCGTCTCCTTAGTATTGGGCACAATCTGGACGGGTTTGCACTGCGGACACACGTAAACCAGCAATGCTGGCACTCATTTTGTCTAGACTCGGAAGGATAACAGGCTGAGTATAACCCCACTGGTATTATTCAATGTGAGCAGAGATTTGACTCAGGACCCTGGATCAAAGCCACCCGACAATAACAAAACAAGGCCCATAAGAAAAAAAGAATCGTTACAAAATGAAAGGTGGAGTATAGTGACAATGGATGAGAAAATTCTTAATCTGAAGAATAATGAAGAACACAAATATACGTCATGGTAAAGGCAAGCTTGAGAAAAGAACGTAATCGACAATGATAGGTAAGACTTGGAGGGATGGTGGAGGGTATGAATGGTTCTTACGGAAGACGTTTACTGTCATTAATTCCACGGATGTTAAAGAGAAATGTAAACAAGCAAACTAGATACCACATTTTACACAATGAGGCATTGGTTGGTGGCTTTAAACAGATTATCAGACTCTGTTGTGAGACGTAGCAAAAAAATGGGTCATAGCATGAAAGGGAAAAGTCATAGTTACTATAATTAGCTTTATATATAGCCCTGACAAGGCAAGACACCCACATTTTAGGCTCGTGACTCATATTTCTACTGTTGGGTAGTCGATAAAGTGAAAAAAAAAATTTTTTTTTTTTTGATCTACCTCTTATTTTCACTTTTTCCGTCGATATGTTTGCTGTTCTGTAATGCTGTATGTATGTCTGTATGTATGTCTGTCTGTTCGGTCCAGTGCTTCCGTTTAATACAATGGCGATTTCGATAAACTTGGTGGGTAGGTTCATACCATGACCCTAGTTGTGTGGCAAATGAGAACCGTTTGCTATGGAGACACCGTTGCCTAGCAACGGGACTTTGAAATTTTTGAAAAATCATAAAAAAATTATTTTTTCGAAAATCAAAAATCGGGCCACGAGCGACTGTGGGAGTACATTCAGCCATATTGGTCAAAAATTTCCAGCCGAATCCTATGAAAACTGTCGGAGAAGATAGACTTTATGAAAACCCTCGGTCGAAACAATAAAAACGAAGTTCGTTATATTTCAGAGACTATGAGTCAGATATACATGAAACTGGTATGGTAGGTTCATGTATGTCCTAGTTATGTGTGAGAAAGAACCGTTCTATGGACCCTCCGTTGCCTAGCAAGCGGCGAAAAAACCTCTAAATGTGGGGGTATTTTTAACGAAAAAACATCTGCAGCATTAACCCTTGAAGCTAGAATCATGAAATTTTTTTGTGCTTAATCCTCAGGTCATTCCCCATCGAACGGGCCCATCGCCGTCAGGTTCTATTGGGTAGGCGACTACCCATGTCCCGCCCTACCGGCTTGTCTGTCTGTCTGTCCTGTCTGTCTAGTTCGTGTCCAGTGCTGTTTCCTATTATATAGTCCAATTGGCGATTTGATGAAACTTGGTTGGTAGGTCATACCATGACCTAGTTGTGTGCAAATGAGAACGTTGCTATGGACAGCAACACGGTTGCTAGAAAGGGACTTTAAAATTTTTGAAAAATCATTGAAAAATTATTTTTTTCGAAATCAAAAATCGGGCCACGAGCAATGTGGGCAGTTCATTCAGCCATTGTCAAAAATTTCCAGCCGATTCCTATGAAAACTGTCGGAGAAGATAGACTTTGAATGAACCCTCGTCTAAAACAATAAAAAACGAAGTGTTATATTCAGAGACTATGAGTCAGATAATACATGAAACTGGTAATGGTAGGTTCATGGTATGTCTAGTTATGTGTGAGAAAGAACCGTTGCTATGGACCCCTCCGTTGCTAGCAACGGGCCGAAAAACCTCTAAATGTGGGGGTATTTTAAGGAAAAAACAATCTGCAGCATTAACCCTTTAAGCTGGAATATGAATTTTCTTGTGCTTAGATCCTCAGGGGCATTCCCCATCGAACGGGCC
>JAXMNL010000219.1:74191-85453 GCA_035128595.1 Eptatretus atami | reverse complement strand
TGTATGGTGAGAAAGTCGACTCTGTGGTAATGATTCTGCGATCCGGGTCCTTTTCGGATTTTATATATATTGATTTCTTTTTCTTTTTTTTGTTTGTCAGAGTTTACTACATTGGTGTCTTTCCCAGTGTTCACGTTGTGATCTTCTTTTGGTGTGGTGTTAGGGATGGTTATCTCTCTTGGTCTTTACAAGGGTTTTAGTTGGTGGTGACTGTTCTTTTGGGGTTCAGCGTTTACTTATGGGTCTTTCAATGGGTTTAAGTTGTGGAGTGATAGTGTTTCTTTTTTGTGTAGGAGTGCATTTTCATTGGTTTCCTGAGTGTTACTCTGTGATGATTGGTCTTTTGTGTGTCGATTGGGTTTTCTTATCTGTTTCGATTGTTTCATCATGTGATACTGGTCTTTTGCGGTGCATGTAATATGTCTATCACAGAGTGTTTCACGTCTGTGAATGTCTGTGCCTCTTTTTGGTGCGGAGTGGTACTTATGTTTTTCACGAGTTTTTCACGTCTTTGGAACGTGATAATGTTCTTTAATGGTGTCAGTGTATCTCATATGCTGAGATTTACGTCTTGTGGGGTCCGTGTCTTTTGGTGCCGAGTGTTTTTTTTGTTTAAAGTTTTTTACGTCTTGTGAGTGATATGTCGTCTTTGTTGGAGGATGGTTATCTTCATGTCTTAGAGAGTGTTTTATCTTGTGGATGGTTTGCTCTTTTTTGGTTCAGGATGGTTATCTTGATTTATTTCACCAGAGTGTTTCATCTGTGGATGATTGTTTCCTTTTTGTGTCAGGATGTTAACTTTTTGTCCTTTCGATGTTTACGTCTATGAGGTGGGGATCTGTGCTTTTTTGGTGTCGGGAGTGTTATTAGTCTTTACAGCATGTTTCGCTTGTGGAGCGATCGTGCTTTTTGGTGTCACCAGTGATTACTCTTCATTGTCTATCAGAGTTTTGTTGGAGTGATCTGTGCCTTTTTGTGTAAGGAGTGGTATCATGTTTTGATGTTTCACTCTTGCGATATTTGGTGTCAGGAGTGGTTACCTTCATTGACTTTACAGAGTGTTCGTCTGGGATGCTGTGCTCTTTGGTGATGATAACTTATTGTCTAGGTTCACGTCTGTGGATACGGCTCTTTTGTGCCGGATGGTACTTCATTGTTTTCCTGGTTTTTGTCTGGGAGTGATTATTGTCTTTTTGGTGTCGATGTTTTCTTCCATTGTCTTCCAGATTGTTTTCAACGTCTGTGGATATTGTGTTTTTTGGGAAGGGTGGTTATCTTCCATTGTTTCACAGTTTTCAGTCCTTGCTGATGATATGTGCCTTTTGTGTCAGGGTTACTTATGCCTTTAGTGTTTCCGTTTTGGGGGCTTCTCTTTTTGGTGTAGACGGTTTCATTTATCACAGAATGTAATTCGTTTGTTAGTGATCTGTTTCTTTTTGCAGGAGTGGTACTCTATGCTTTCACCGATGTTTTGTCCTGTAGATGATCTGTGTTTTTGGTGTAGGTGTTCTTATGTCTTCGTGTTTTACTTGGGGACTCGTCCAGTCCTCTTTTTGTGTACATGATTACCTTTCATAAGTGTTACCGTTTGTGAGTGACCTGTGCTCTTTTTTGGTGTCGGGGTTCTTGATGTTTTTACTGAGTGTTTCGTTGTGAGGATATTTTTTTGTGTCGAGTGGTTCATTCTTTCACTGTTTCACGTCTTTGTGGAGTCTGCTGCCTTTATTGGTTCAGAGTGGTTACTCTTCATGTTCAAGATGTTTTAAGTTTGTGGTGATATGTTCTTTTTTGGTTCAGCGGGTTATCTTCATTTGTCTTTCAAGAGTTTTCGTCTTGTGGAATCTGTGTTTTGGTGTCCAGGCATGTATCTATTGTTTCTGATTTCGTCTTGTGAGGATTGTGCCTCTTTTTGTAGGAGTGGTTACTATAGTTTTCACCGTGTTACGTCCTTGTAGCTCGGTCTTTTTGGTCAGAGTGGTTATTTCATTTTTTCAGAGTGTTTTCAACGTCTTGTGGAGTGATCTGTGCTTTTTGTGTCATGGTTTTTCATGTCCCGAGTGTCATGCTTGGGAAAGTGATCGTCTTTTTGGTGCACATGATTACTCATTGCTTCCAGAGTGTTTTCACGTCTGTGAGTGATCGCCCTCTTTCTTTGGTTCAGAGTGGTTACTCCTTCCAGGTTTTCCCCTGAAGTGTTTCACTCCTGTGAGTGATCTGTCCTCTTTTTTTGCGGCAGATGTTACTCTTCTTGTCTTCACCCAGAGTTTTCCCACGTCTTGGTGAGTGATCTGTGCCTCTTTTTTTGGTGTCCAGGAGGGTTCTCTTCATGTCTTCACCCGATGTTTCACAAACCGCTGGTGGAAATGACTATGCTCTTTTTGGTGTCAGGCTGGTTACTCTTCACATTGTCTTCAACCAGTGCTTTTCCACCGTCTTGTGAAAGTGAATAATGTGCTCATTTTGGTGTCAGGAGTGGTAATACTCTCATTTTTTTCACTGATGTCACTGTCTTGTGAGTGATCGGCCCTTTGTGCAGGACAGGGTTACTCATGCATATGCTTTCACCTAAAAGTGTTTTCACGCTGTGGAAGATCTTTGCCTCTTTTTTTGGTGTCAAAGGAAGTGTTACTCTCATGTCTTCAACCAGAAAAGGTTTCAAAACACGTTCTTGGGAAGTGGAATGCTGGCTCTTTTTTGGTGTCAGAATGGTTACTCTTTCATATCGTCTTTCCCAAATGTTCAAAAACGTCATGTGACGGTTGTGCTTCTTTTTCTGTGGCAGCATGATTACCTCATGTCGTCACAAGAATGTTCAAAAAATGTCCTTGTGGAAGTGACGTCCCTTTTGGTGTCAGGCAAGGGGTACTCTTCATGGTTTCTCACCTGAAGTAGTTCAAAACGTCTGGGAATGAGATATGTGCCTCTTTGGGTCAGGTGTTACTACTCATTGTCTTTACACCAGAAAGTTTTCAAAAAACGTCTGTGGAAGTGACGTGCCTCTGTTTGGTGTCCGGAGTGTTACTCCTTCATTGTCTTTCACCAGCAGGTTTAAAAACGTCTTGTGGAATGATATGCGCCTCTTTTGGTGTCAGGAAGTGGTTAAGCCTTTCATGTCTTCAACCAGAATGTTCAAAACGTCGCGAAGGATCGTGCCTCTTTTTGGTGTCAGCAGGTTTACTGCTCATTTTTTCACCAGAAGGTTTCGAACGTTTGTGATGATGCTGTGACTCTTTTGGATGTCAGGCATGGTTAACTCTCATTTCTTTCACAAAGAAGTGTTTCAACGTTGTGGAAGTGAAGTGTGCCCCTGTATTGGAGTGTCAGGCAGTGGTTACCTCTATCATTGATTTCACCAGAAGTGGTTCAAAAACGTCTGTGAAGGATATGTGCCTTGCTTTTGGATGTCAGGATGTTACTCTTCATGTTTTCACTCAGAATGTTTTCAAATGGTTTGTGAAGTGATCTGTCCCTCTTTTGGTCAGAGTGGTTACCTCATTGTTTTTCACTGGATTGTTTCAACACGTTTGGAATATCGTACCTCTTGGTGCAGCTGATTACTCTTCATTGTATTACACCAAGTGTTAAAAACGTCTGTTGAAGTGATTTTTCCTCCTTTTTTGATGTAGGAGGTTACTCTCAGTATTTCACCCGAAAGTGTTTCAAATAACGTCTGTGGAATATCTGTCTTTTTTTGGATCTCGGAGTGTTATCTCATGTCTTATCACCAGAAGTGTTTTCAAAACGCTTGTGGAAGTAACCGTCATCTTTTTGGTCCAGGATTCGGTTACTCTTCATTGTCTTTCACCAAAGTGTTTCAAACGTCATTGTGAAATGATCGTGCACTTTTGGATTTCAGGAGTGGCTACTCTTCATGTCCTTCACCAAAATGTTTTCTCAAAAACGTCTGTGAAGGATATGTTGCCTCTTTTTGGTGTCAGGTAGTGGTTACTCTTCATTTACTCCCCAGAAGCTGATTTCAAAACGTCTTGTGGAAGATCTTCTCTTTTTTGTGTCGATGTACCTCTTCATTGTCTTTCACCAAATGTTTAAAAACGTCTTGTGGATGATCGTGCCTCTTTTTTGTAGTCAGGAGTAGGTTACTCTTCTTTATTCACCAGAATGGTTTTCAAAACTTCTGTGAAGTGACTGTGCTCTTTTTTGGATTCAGGATGTTACCTTCATGTTTCACCAAAGTGTTCAACAACGTCCCTGTGAATGATCTTCCCTTCTACTTTTTGTGTCAAAGTGTATCTTCATTGTCTTCACCAGAAGTGTTCAAAACGTCCTTGTGAAGTGATCTGTACCTCTTTTTGGTGCAGAGGATTATACTTATTGTATTTCACCAAAGTGTTTAAAAAACGTCTGTGGAAGTGATCATTCTCCTCTTTTTGATGTAGGCAGTGATACTCTTCACAATATGGGTATGCTAGAAAAGCACACGATTCTGCATGTTTGCTTTCGAGAATCGTTGATGAGAAAGTATAGGAAGCCAGTATCGAGTACATTGTTGTGTTTGTGATTTGGAGAAAGTATGAAGGGTGCAACGAAGCTTGTGCATTGATGAGAAGTCGGAAGTGGTGGAGAAGATTGTGAGGATTCGGGCAGGATACTTGAGGACAGTGTGAAGCGGTGGGTGTGCAGTAGAATGACGACCGGTTTCTTAGGTAAAGAGCTGGATTGCACCAAAGGATCGACTCTGACCTTTCCTATTTGCAATGGATGGACAGGTTGAAGCTGACAGAAACTGGGTTCCAATGGACTAGATTGTTCGCGGTGACATCATGACGTGAAGAGTAGGAACAGCTGAGGCGAGCCTCGAGAGGTGAGACGCACACTGAGAGAAGGGATGATAAGTCAGTCGGAGTAAGACGGAGTACATGTGCGAAATGAGAGGAGGGTGGTGGTATGGTGCGTTGCAAGGAGTGAGGGTGGGGGAAGGTGATGGGTTAAATACTTGGGATCATGTCCAAATCGAGAGTGTGGCAGAAGAATGCCAAAAGAGAGTGCAGGCGGATGAGTGGTTGGAGAAGAGTTGCAGGAGTGATCTGTGAAGAAGCGGTAGGTGCACGAGAAGGGAAAGTATAGATAGCACGGTAGTGAGACCAGCATTTGTTGGTTGAGGCGTTGGCACTAACAAAAAGACAGGAACAAGCTGGAGGTGGCAGAGTTAGAAGAGCCGAGATTCGTTGGCAGTGACGAGGATGGATAAGGAATAGAAATGAGTAATTAGAGGGAACAGCGCAGGTGACGGTTGGAGACAAAGTGAAGAGGCGAGATTGAGAGGTTTGGCATGTGCAAGGAGGAACGAGTATTACTCGGAAAGGATTGAAGATGGACCGCCAGGCAGGAGAGAGAGAAACTCCAAAGAAGAGTTCAATGATAAGGAGGGCGGAATGCGGGTGGTATGAGTGTCATGAACAGGGAGCGAAGAGGCAAATGGAGACGCGTACTTGATCCGCTGTGGCACCTAACGGGAAGCTCGCCCGAAAAAAAGAAGGAAGAAGAAGAAGAAGAAGAGGAGTGAAATTACTCTTCATTGATTCACAGAATGTGTTTTAAAAACGTCTTGTGGAGTGATTATTTCCTCTTTTTGGATGCAGGAAGTGTTACTCTTCATGTTTTCACCTATGTTTCAAAACGTCTTGTGGAGTGATATTCCTTTTTTTGGTTCAAGGAATGTTACTCTATCCATTGCTTTCACCAAAGTTTTTCAAAACGCTGGGAAGTGATCTGTGCCTTTTTTTGTGCAGGAGTGGTTATGCTTTCATTGACTTTCACCAAGTGTAAGGCTGTGGAAGGATCTGTCCTCTTTTCGGTTCAGGAATGGTTATCTGATTGTTTTTACACACTGAAGTTTTCACAAAAAACGTCTTGTATGATTGTGCCTCTTTTTGGTGTCCAGGATTGGCTTACTCTTCTCATGCTCACAAGAATGATTTTCAAAACGTTTCTCGAAGTTCTGATGCCTCTTGGTGTCACATGAATATACTCTCATGGTCTTACCAGAAGTGTTTTCAAACGTTGTGTGAATGATTTGCCTCTTTTGTGTCAGAGTGGTCTCCATGTTTACACCTGAAGTGTTTCAAAAGTCTTGTGAAGTGACTTGTGCTTTTTTTGGTGTCAGGATGGGTTATTTTTAAAACTTCTTTTCCTTCATTCTTCACCAGAAGTGTTTTTCAAAACGTCTTGTGGAAGTGATCTTCCTCTTTTTGGTGCAGGAGTGGTTACCTCTTCATTCTTTCAACAGAAGTGTTTTCATAAACGTCTGTGAAAGTGATCTGTGCTTTTTGGTGTCAGATTGTTTACCTTCATGCTTTCACCAGAAGTTTCAAACGTCTTGTGGAAAGATCGTGCCTCTTTTTGGTGTCAGAAAGATTACTGCTTCATGGTCTTCCCAAGGTTCAAAACGTTCTTTGGAAGACTTGCCTCTTTTTTGGTGTACAGGAGGTGTTACTACTTCATGGTTCACCTAAGCTGTTCAAAAACGTCTGGAATTGAATATGTGCCTCTTTTTTTGGTCAAGAGTTACTCTCATCTGTCTTTCACAAATTGTTTCAATAACGTCTGTGGAAGATCTTAGTGGCTCTTTTTTGGTGCCAGGAGTTTACTCTTCATTGCTTCACCAGGAAAATGTTTACAAAACGTGTGGAAGATATGTTGCCCGTCTTATTTTTGTCAGAGTTACTCTCATTGTCTTTCCATCACCAGAGTGTTTTAAACGTCTTGTGAATGTCGTGCGTCTTTTGGTGTCAGGAGTGGTTACTCTTTCATTCTCACAAAGATTTTTAAAACGACTGTGAAGTGAATCTGTCTCTTTTGTGTCAGGAATGGGTACTCTTCATTGCTTCAACCAGCAGTGTTTTAAAAAACGTTGTGGAAGTGATCTTGCCCTTTTTTGGTGTCTAGAGTGGTACTACCTTCATTACCGTTCCTCAAAGTTTCAAAGTCTTGTGAAATGATCCTGTGGCTCTTTTTGGATTCAGGAGTGTTATCTTCATGTTTTTCACCAGAAGCGTTTCAAAACGATCTTGTGAAGTGGATTGTCCCTTATGGTGCTCAAGAGTGGTACTCTGATTGTCTTCACACTAATGTTTTGGAAAACCGTCTTGGAAGTGACGTGCCTCTTTTTTGGTGTCGGAAATGGTTGCACTTCATTGTCTTTCCCAGAAGTGTTCAAAACGTCTGTGGAAGTGATCTGTGCCTCTTTTTTGGTGTCAAGGAGGTTACTACTTCATTGTTTTCACCTGAAGTTTCAAAGTCTTGGAAGTATCTGTGCCTCCTTTGGTGATCAGGCAATGGTACGCTTCATTGAGCTTGCACCAGAAAGTTTCAAAACGTCGTGGAAGTGAATCTTTGCGTCTTTTGCTTCAGAGGGTTACTCTCATTGTCTTCCCAGACAGTGTTTTCAAAACTCTGTGAGTGATCGACCGTCTTTTGGGTAGTGATTGGTTACCTTCATTGCTTCACCAAATGTTTTCAAAACGGTCTGTGAAGTGATCCCTGGGGTTTTTTTGCCTTTTTTTGTGTCATTATGGTTTACTCTTCATGTCTTTCAACCAAATGTTTTTCAAAACGTCCTTGTGGAATTGATCTTTCTCTATTTGGATGTCAGGAAGTGGTACTCTATGGTTCACCTGAAGTGTTTCAAACGTTTGTCGAAGGATGGGTGCCGCCTCATTTTGTGTCATGGAGTGGTACTCTTCATTGTTTTCACCCAAATTTTTCAAAGTCTGTGGAAGTGATCTGCTTTTGGTGTCAGAGTGGTTACTCTTCAATAATCCGACTTTCCCACAAAAGTTTTCCAAAAGCGTCTTGTGGAGTACCTGTGCTCTTTTTTGGTCAGAGTGGTTGCTCTTGATTTTTATACCTGAGTTTCAAACAGTTTGTGGAAGTGATCGTGTGCCTTACTTTTTTGGTGCAGGAATTGGCTTACTTCTCATTTCTATCACCAGAAGTGTTTTCAAAACGCTTCTGGAAGTGATGCTGTCCCTTTTTGGTGTCAGCAGTGTATACTATTGTCTTCCCAGAATTTTAAAACTCTTGTGTAAGGATCTGGGCCTCTTTTGGTGTCAGAGTGGCTTAACTTCATTGTTTTCACGAATGTTTTCAAAACGTTCTGGTGAAGTGATCGTGCCTCTTTTGTTGGTCAGAGTGGTTACTGCAGTCTTTCATCCAGAAGTGTGTACAAACGTTTGTGGAATGATTTTTCCTCGTTGGTGTCAAAGAGTGGCACCTCTCTCATGTCTTCAAAGCAGAAGCTGTTTACAAAAACGTCTTGTGGAATGATCCTGTGCCCTTTTTTGTGTAGGATGGTTACTCTCATTGTCTTCAACAGAATGTTTTCAAACGCTCGGAAGTGATCCTGTGCTCGTTTGGTGTCAGCATGATACTCTTTTGTCTTTCACCAAGAAGGTTCAAAAGTCTTTGGAAGGATCTCTGCCTCTTTTGGTGTCAGGAGTGGTATACTTCAATCGGTTTTTCACTGAAGTTTCAAAACGCTTGGGAATGATATGTGCCGTCTTTTTGGTGTCAGGATGGTTACTTCCTCATCGCTTTCACAGACCATGTTTCAAAAAGCTCTGTGGAAGTGATTGGCCTCTTTTTTGGTGCCGAGCTTTACTTCATTGTCTTCACCGAGAAGTGTTTACAAACGTCTTGTGGAAGTGATATTGCTACTTTTTTGGTTCAGAGTGGTTACTCTCATTGTTTTCACCAATAGTGTCTTTCAAAACGCTGTGAAGTGGTCTGTGCTTTTTGGTGTCAGTGTTACTATGCTTCATTTACTTTCACCAGGAAGTGTTCAAACGTCTTGTGAAGTGATCTGTTCTTCTTTTGTGTCGGAGATGGTTATGCTTCTTTCTTCACACAAAGTGTTTAAAAACTTCTTGAAGTGACTGTGCCTTTTTTGGTGTCAGGAGGGTTACTTTCTTAACGTTCCCAGAATGTTTTCAAAACGTCTGTGAATGATTCTGCTCTTTTTGGATGTCAAGGAGTGGTTACTCTTCATTGTTTTCCACCAAGATGTTTCAAAACGCTTGTGGAAGTTGATTCTGTCCCTCTAATTTTGGTCAAGAGGGTTACTCTTCATATTCTTTCACCTAAAGTGTTTGAAAACGTCTTGTGGAAGTGACTTGCGATTTTTTGGTGTCAGGAATGTCCTCATGTCTTCCCAAAGTGTTTTCAAACGTCTTTGGACAGTGACGGGCTCTTTTTGGTGTCGGAGTGGTTTTCTTCATAGTTGTTTCACACTGAAGTTTCAAAACGTCTTGTGAGTGATCGTGCCTCTTTTTTGGGCGAGAGAGTGTTACGCTTCATTGCTTGTCACCAGAATGTTTTCAAAACGTCCTTGTGAAGTGAATTTGCCTCTTTGGGTCAGGATGTATCTTTCATTCGTACGCAGAAGGTTCAAAAACGTCTTGTGAAGGAGTGCTACTCTTTTTGTGTCAGATGGTAACTCTCTGCCTTTCACCAAGTGTTTCAAAACGTCCATTGTGGAGTGATCTGCCTTTTTGGTGGTTCAGTCGATACCTCCATTGTTTCACAGAAGTTTTTCAAAACGTCTGTGGAAGTGATCTGTGCCTTCTTATTTGGGTCATAGGGTTACTCTAATGGTTTTCAACCTGAAGTTTTTCAAAACGTCTGTGATAGTGAGTTTCTTTTTTGGTGTCAGGATTGGTTATGCTTCATTGTCTTACCAGAAGTTTTCAAAACGCTTGTGGAAGGATCGTGCCCTTTGGGCAGAGTGGTTCCTATGTCTTTCACAGAAGTGTTTCAAACGTCGTGGAGATCTGGCCTCTTTTTTGGTCAGGATTGTTACTCTCATTGGTGTTCACAAAGTGTTTCAAAACGTCTGTGAGTGATCTTGTACAATTTTTTGGAGTCATGAGTGGGTGACTCTCAGTCTTTCACATGTGTTTCAAAACGTCTTGTGAAGGATATGTTCCTCTTTTTTTGGTGTGGAAGTGGACTCTTCGATGTTACTTCAACCAAAATGTTCAATAACGTTGCTTGTGAGTGAGTGTTCCTCTTTTTTGTGTCAGATGTTATCTCATTGCTTCACCAAATTTAAAAACCTCTGTGAAGTGATCTGTCCTCTTTGGGTAGGAGGTTTACTCTTCATTTATTTCACCAGTATGTTTCAAACCTTTGGAAAATTTTCTTTTTGTGGGAAGTGGTTACTCATTGTTTTCACCAAGAGGTGTTTAAAAAACGTCTTGTGGAAGATGGTCCTTCCCTTTCCTTTTTTTTTTGGGGGTGGCAACAGTGTTACTCTCGATGTCATTTCACACCAGAAGGTGTCAAAATCTTGTGGAAGATCTTTACCTTTTTTGGTTCAGATTGAACCTCGTATTCCAAACCGAAGTTTTTAAAAACGTTTTGGAAGTAGATCTTTTCCCTCTTTGGATGTCAGACTATTACTCATTATTTACCAGAAGTTTAAACGTTGGGATGATTTTCTTTGGGATGTCAGATGGACCATGTTTTCACTGAATTTTTCAAAAATCGTTGTGAGAGAACCTCTTTTGTGAATGTTACTTTCATTTTTTACAAGTTTTCAAAACGCTGTGAAGGACTCCTTGGTGTCAGGATGGTACTCTATGATTCCCTCGAGGCTGGAAGACTATTCCGTCGGCAAAGTTTGCTGACGACACGTGAAGTGGTGAAAGATGAGATGGTAAACTACAGACACCATCCTTATATTTAAATAAGATGCCAAAAGGCAGACAGGTGTTTGTACCTGTATTACCCAAAGCAATGCAGCAACGCACACTTTGCTTGTTAACCAAACTGCTGACGCATGTCTGTCATACCTTGCATCCTGTCCTGGGTATGCGCAGCGAGCTGTCCCTGTGCTATCAGCAGCAGCAAGCGGCCGCATTGCCAGGCAGAGCCGTGCGCGAGTACGGGGTCCGCAATAGTCATAAGCAACCGGCCGCACTCCTCCGGAAACCCCAACAACAGCTGAGTAGTTGTAAAAGGGGTAAAAAAAACAAAAAAAACAGTTAAAGCTCGATCCACAACGAGTCTCATATTTTAACCCTTTCGGCTCAAAATTTGCACGAGTTCCTTTGTACCTGTGTGTGTGCGAGGCCGACCAGAGCACGCAGCGGTTGGAGCTCTGAAAGTGTCCTGCCGGCACTGACAGCCCACCATAAACAACGGGATGGTTGGCATGACGAACCTGTTTGACCTGCGCTCGCGAGGGCAACGGGACCTTTGAGCGGGGGGTGGGATTGGGGGGGGGGGCAAATGGATCTCTCG
>JAXMNL010000219.1:13631-25992 GCA_035128595.1 Eptatretus atami | reverse complement strand
ATTGCAGGAGAGCCAGCCGTCCTCCGCCGAGCTCGTTCTCCACCGAGCCCGTCTCCGCCGAGCTCGTCTCCACCGAGCTCTCCGCGAGCCGTCCTCCACCAGCCCTCTCCCGAGCCCGTCCTCCCCAGCCCGTCCTCCACTGAGCCCGTCCTCCGCCGAGCCCGTCCTCCACCGAGCCCGTCTCCGCCCGAGCCCGTCCTCCACCGAGCCGGTCCTCCGCCAGCCGTCCTCCGCCGAGCCCGTCTCCACCGAGCCTCGTCTCAGCCGAGCCCGTCTCCACCGACCGTCTCCGCCGAGCCCGTCCTCCACCGACGCCCGCCCTCACCAAGCCCGTCCTCCACCGAGCCTGTCCTCCGCCGAGCTCGTCCTCCACTGAGTCTGTCTCCACGAGCTCGTCCTCTGCCGAGGCCAGTCCTCCACCGAGCCCGTCTCTACTGAGCCCGTCTCCGCCGAGCCCGTCCTCCGCTGAGCTCGTCTTCCGCCGAGCCCGTCCCTCCACCGAGCTCGTCCTCCACCGAGCTCGTCCTCCACCGAGGCCCGTCTCCACAGAGCTCATCCTCCACGGAGCCCGTCCTCTGCCGAGGTCATCTCCACCGAGCTCGTCCTCCACCGACCCTTCCTCCACCGAGGCTCGTCCTCGCCGAGCTCATCTCCACCGAGCTCGTCCGTCCACCGAGCTCGTCTCTCCCCGAGCCAGTCCTCCACCGAGCCCGTCTCCGCAACCCGAGCTCGTCCTCCACCGAGCCGTCTCCGCCGAGCTCGTCCTCCACCGAGCCCGGCTCCGCCGAGCTCGTCCTCCACCGAGCCGTCTCCGCCGAGAGTCGTCCTCCACCGAGCCCGTCCCACCGAGCTCGTCCTCCAGCCGAGCCAGTCTCCACCGAGCCCGTCTCCCACCGAGCTCGTCCTCAGCCAAGCCCAGTCCTCCACCGAGCCCGTCCTCGACCGCCGAGCGCCCAGTTTCCTCCACCGAGCCCGTCTCCACCAGAGCTCGTCCTCTGCTCGAGCCAGTCCTCCACGAGTCCGTCTCCGCTGAGCCCGTCCTCCACCGAGCCCGTCTCCGCCGAGGCCCGTCCTCCACCGAAGCCCCGTCTCCGTCCGAGCCCGTCCTCCACCGAGCCCGTCCTCCACCGAGCCCGTACTCGCCGAGCTCGTCCTCCATGAGTCGTCTCCACCGAGCTCGTCCTTGCCGAGCCCGTCTCCACCGAGGCTCGTCCTCCGCCGAGCGATCCTCCCACCGAGCCCGTCTCCACACCGTCCTTAGCCAGCCAGTCTCCACCGAGCCCGGTCTCCGCCGAGCTCGTCCTCAGCCAATCCAGTCCTCCACCGAGGCCCGTCTCCCCGACTCGTCCTCAGCCAAGCCAGTCCTCCACCGAGCCCGTCCATCCGCCGAGCTCGTCCTCCACTGAGTCCGTCTCCACCGAGCTCGTCCTCGCCGAGCTCGTCCTCCACCGAGCTAGTCCTCCACCGACCCCTTCCTCCACCGAGCTCGTCCTCCGCCGAAGCTCACTCCACCGAGCTCGTCCTCCACCGAGCTCGTCCTCCGCCGAGCCCGTCCTCCACCGAGCCCATCTCCGCCGAGCCCGTCCCCACCGCTCGTCCTCAGCCGAGCCAGTCCTCCACCGAGCCCGTTCCTCCACCGAAGCCCGTCCTCCCCGGCGGGCTCCCGCCTCCGCCGAGCCAGTCCTCCACCGAGGTCCGTCTCCGCCGAGCCCGTCCTCGTCCTCTGCCGAGCCCGTCCTCGAGTCCCTCCCCGATGCCCGTCTCCACCGCAGCCTCGTCTCCCCGAGCCCGTCTCCGCCGAGCCCGTCCTCCGCGAGCCGTCTCCGCCGAGCTCCGTCCTCCACCGAGCCCGTCCTCCGTCCGCCGAGCCCGTCCTCCACCGCCGAGCCCGTCCTCCGCCGAGCCCGTCTCCACCGAGCCCGTCTCCCACCGAGCCGTCTTCAGCCGAGCCAGTCCTCCACCGAGCCACGTCCTCCACCGAGCCCGTCCTCCGCGAGCCCCGTCCTCGCGCCGAGCCCGTCCTCCACCGCAGCCATCGTCCTCCCACCCGAGGCCCGTCCTCCGCGAGCCCGTCCTCCACCGATCCCGTCCTCCCGCCGACCCGTCTCCACCGAGCCGTCCTTCCACCGGAGCCCGTCCTCCGCCGCCGAGCCCGTCCTCCACCGAGCCGTCTCCACCGAGCCCGTCTCACCGAGGCCCATCCTCCGCCGGGCCCGTCTCCACGGTAACGAATCACACGTACCAAAATGACCAAGCACCATCCTCACCGCGGCCACACCAGCAGAGGGCAACCTGTTCCGAGCGTGTAAAACCACGACTTTGGCGCGCGCCTTAATTAGGCGATGTATAAGCTCCAAACAACTGTGCATGGACAAAAAAATAAAAAAAAATCCCGAGTTTACTGCATAAAGATTTTAAAGTTATATTTTTCCAATTTAGAATGATCTTTCCACAGACAAGCGGAAAATGGTGAATAAACCGACGTTGGAAGGATGATAGATACATCGTCATGTTCAAGTCGAGACGGCCATTGTCGGCGTTTTCTGTGAGAGATCGTATTTTTAAAATCTCGTCAACAATCTCCTCAGACTCTGGCTATATTCCTGTCATTATTTTGTGGGTCTCAATTTCGTGGCGATTATCAAATAATATTTCGTGTGGAATACGCCTGAAGAGATTTTTTTTTAAAAGCGGGAAATCGATTTTGTGGGCGCCATTTTCAACCGTTGGCGCCGAGTTTCCTCAGCACGTTTGTGTTTCCTGCTCTTTGTTCCATTCCTCACAGGAACTCAGGTAGATTATAGCGACGCAGTGAGCTTTCATACTTAACGGCGTGCACATGAGAGAATAGGAACAACAACACAACAACAACAATACCTCTGGCAATTTGGAATCCGTGTCGTTGGTAGACCCTTTTGCTTCCGGTTTTTGAACGCTGTGCGGTGTATACCACAGATGGGTTTTATTTCTATTTGTGAATAGCTTAATATGCGTGCACATGAGATGAATAGGAAACAACACAACAACACTACCCTGGCGAATTTGGGATCGCGTGTCGTTGGCTATGACCCTTTTGCTTCCAGTTTTTTTTGCTCCGGGTTTTTTTGCTTCCGGTTTTTTGTCAGTGGGAATGATGCGAGTGCGGAGATAAAGGCAATCGTCGGAGACATGAAAGACCCAAATAATATCAGACATGGTGTATATTTCCTCCACTGATTTTCATAAAGATATCTCCCGCATCATCAAAAATAATTTTTTATCGTGATTTTACATTATTTGATCGCTGATCCCGAATCCAGGCCGAAGTGAACCGAGAGGATGTGTGGTAGGTACGAGGTTGTGAAGCAAGTTTATAGGTTAAAGTCAGAAGGCTGAGATGTAAGAAGATTCTGACGTCGCGTAGTATATAATTTTTTTGTTAGATGAATCCTGGTTCTAGCGGTATTTGTAGTTGTTGTTGTGAAGGTAAGTGAGTGAGAGAGATTTTTTTTTTTCAGATGAGACCTGTCTAGGCGGGTGTAGTTGTGTTGTGTGAGAGGTAATGGTGGTATATGTAGTATATTTTTTTTTTCAGATGAGATCCTGTTCTAGGCGTTTGTGGTAGTTGTGTGTTGTGAAGGTAAGTGGTGTAGAAAGTATATTTTTTTTTCAGTGAGATCCTGTTTCTAGGCGGTGTAGTTGTTGTGAAGGTAATGTTGAGGTATTTTGTTTTTTTCAGAATGGAGATCCTTCGAGGGCGTGTGTAGTTGTTGTTGTGAAGTAATGTTGAGGTATATGTTGAGGTAATATTATTTTTTCAGATGAGATCCTGTTCGAGGGTGTAGTTGTGTTGTGAAGGTAATGTTGAGGAATATATTTTTTCAGATGAGATCCTGTTCATAGGCGAGCTGTACGTTGTTTGTGAAGGTAATGTTGAGGTATAGATGTTGAGGTAATATTTATTTTTTCAGATGTGAGCTCCTGTTTGAGGCGGTGTAGTTGTTTGTTGTGGAAGGTAATGTTGAGGAAATATATTTTTTCAGTGAGATCCTGTTCTAGCGGTGTGTGGTGAAGGTAATGTTGAGGTAATATTATGTTTTTTCAGATGGAGTCCTGTTCGAGGCGGTGTAGTTGTTGTTGTGAAGGTAATGTTGAGGGGGAAATATATTTTTTTCAGATGAGATCCTGTTCTAGGCGGTGTTTTTTGTTGTGAAGGTAATTTGTACTAACTGTGATAGGAAAAAACCTTCAGATTGTAAGGCTGGTTTGTGTCGAGCGGTTGATGTCGAGCCGTCTCGACGAAGCGAGGAGAGAAGAGGAATATATATTGTTATCCAACACACGCAGGTATAAAAGCAATAGCCAGCAAAGTACGATGGGAGTCTGGTACAACTCTCAATTCCGCGACGGCATAAGGTGGTGGCATGCAGAGTGAGAGCCAGCTAGCAGTGAGATGGCAATGCCCCAGGGACAGTCCCACCGAGGCGTGACACCGGGTTTTATCTGTCTGCGCGCGAGCACGCGTCCACGTGATCATTCTCACTTCATCCTTATTCACCACATTCTCCCCCCGTTCCGGGGCGTGGTGCGCGGCCGATCGTGTTAAGAAGTGAACGCAGTTGGTGGGGTCCAGTAGAACCAGTGCGCGAGCGAGTGAGTACTGTCCGAGAGTGAAGGAGGAGCATAGATTTAAGGCGAGCGGCGGAGACCAGTTAGAAAGCCGAGACGATACTTTCAAAGGCAGGTAGAGTCATTTGTAAAGACTAACAGGGGCATAGATTCAAGCGTGAGAATCATTTGGAAGTTATAGAAGGCATAGTGAGGGTATCAAGATGCGAAGAGTTCGCCTTTTACAGATTGAGGTCGGCTGAGGGGTTTATCCGTCGGCCCTGCCGGGAAGTATATGGGCGGTTCACTTTGAGGAGGCTTCGATCCACCTGAGGAGCCTCGATTCAGTGCGGGGATGTCTCCACGATTGCTCGTCGGGGTGTGGATGCGGGGTGGGTGCGCGCGCTGTGTGAGAGTGCGGATCTCCGCGACGCGACCATCACTAGGTCCACGTAGAGAAACACTGGAAAATGTCGAAGAGTAGTACCAGAGGGAGGAAGTACCCGCGCGGAGTACCAGGGGGGAAGGTTCCCGTGGGAGCCAGGTGGCGAACCGACACGTGGTCTCCCTGCCATCAGGAAGTCTAACATGAGCATACTTCAGAATTACGGCATCGATGATTCGACCTTCTCCACAATTGGTTCATACTTGCTTCTGTCGTACCGGGGCGCTTCATGAACACCGTAAACCCGGATAGGTTAGCCAGTCGGGCACCCGAATGTCCGCCGATATCGTCGTTGGTGAGCAAACATTCGTTCATTGCGGAGTAGGCATTTGATGGACGTACAGAAGCAAAGAGCGTATGAATTCAGGGCATCGGGGAGGGTAACCTCCCACCGCCCGAGCCCCAGTCCTCTCGATTTGAGTGCCAGGGTTACGCTTTCCAAAAATTGACCCCGTTATTATCGTTCACCAGGCCCATACTACCTGTGGGTTGTAACTCGTCGTTCGACTAGTTGCTATTGCCGTGTTCATATTTAGAAAACCTGTTTGAGTTCGGCCGACATTGAACACGGACTCTGTCAGAATGTATGTAACGAAGGTTTCCCAAACATGGCAAAGAGTTCAGAGAGACATTTCCACGGCAGTTGCCCGAGGTCATATCCGAGCAGGTGGAATTCGAACGGGAACCTTGAGTATTCGTCAACAACAGTGAGTACGTGATCGGTTCTGTCTCACTCGGGGCAAGGCCCTTTAAAGTCGATGTTGAGTCTCTCGAGGGTGAAGTAGCCTTGATCAACTTGCCCGGACGGCGGCGCCATAGAATCTGGGTGTTAGTTCGCACAACAGGCAAAAGCACTCAACTTGTTTAACATCTTCGATAGAATAGGAAGGTTTTGTCACGTACAAAGTGTGCCATCCTAGTCCACCCCTGGTGGCACAGGGAGGCATGAGTCTTGCAAGGGCCCGACCTGTGTCGCCGAACAGTGGACCCGAGAGAAGCGTCGGCAGCAAGGGTTTTCCTTTTCCAGGCCTAATAAACAATGTCGTAATTATAACAAGATAGATCTTATCCGCCATCTCATTATTTTGTATTCTTAAATTTTCCCGTTGTTTTCCCATCAAACATAAGGGCAACGGATCCTGGTCCGAACGATGTGAAAGTGGTTGCCCAGTAAAATTAATGTCTCCATTTACGTAGGGCTCGACAATAGCGTACGCTTCCTTTCTCTACGCCGATGTCTCTGCTCGCTTTTCCAGATAGGGTCTCGAGAAGAACGCGACGGGGTCGGCCGGCAGATTGAGCGTCCGCGGCGATCGCAGTTGATCGGAAGCGTCCGTTTTCCACCACGCATGGCACCGTGCATCGATCATAATAACTACGGGACTTACTGATATCATCTTTGAGGCTGTGGAAGGCTTTCACAACAGCGCATCTAGCGGGGAAGCTCTTGCAGTGCACCAGAGGAAAATGTATTTTCTCAGAATTTGGGAATCCACCCTGCTGTAGTACGCGAAAATTTTCCCGATCACCCGACGTAATGATTTTCAGGTCCATGGGAGTCGGGGGTAGCTCGCGGAGCGGGCGCAAAACGTTCAGGATCGGCTTGATCTGTGCCGTCGGCTTTGTGTATCCGAGTAGATCGATTGACTTTACCGAGAATACGGCATTGTCATAGTTCAGCGTCAGATTTATATTTTCTTGCAATAACTCAAGAAATCTTCCAGATTCGCGTCATGATTCCCCCTGATCCTTTCCCGCACACCGTTGACATTGTCCACGTAAACAAAAGTGTTCTTGAGGTTTTATCCGAGATGATGTCGTCCATGACTCGCTGGAAGCAGGCCACTCCATTAGTGACACCGAACGGGATTCTTCTAATTGATAGAGTCGCCTGCCGCCTCGAACGCGGTGTAAGCGTTGTCTTCTCTCATGGGAAATTGATGATACGCGCTCTTGCAAATCAATGGTGGCTGAATTAACTTTGTTAATTTGGCCACTCGTCTCGACCCATCTCGTCTCATGACGCGGCAATGGGTAGGCATCGAGGTGGGTGAAGCGATTTTGACCGTTGAGATAATCGACAACCATTCGTTTCTTTATGGTCTGGTTGGAGGTCACAATACTGTGCGCGCCATGGCGGAATCGCTCGGGGCTCTTATTAATACTTTCCTCCAATAATCGGCTGCTCTCAGAAGCGATGAAGTTGTATCGGCAGTGGTTATAACGTCGCGAAATTTGATCGCTATCGGTTTGCAGTCGGCGATAAGTTTGCAAACAGCAGGGGGGCGATACCTCGGGCGGTGGTCAGAGCATTCAGAATTAGTCGGGTTTCTGTTTCCGCCAAAGGGTATTTCCCGACACTCGTGTGTTTGCTTGAGAACATTATGCCCCAGAATAACATCCGCACATAAATTCACGAAGCACCAGTACCCTTTACATCCCGATGTGTGTTAGCCTTTACGTCCTAGTTCGACGTTACAGTACCCTGTGCGCTTGACTGTAGCGATGTCGAAGCCATGCATACCGTATTGTCGGTCGGGTTAGGACCTCCATTTTCTGTCTCTCGCTAGTGACGCATCGACCGAAACTTCAGAGCTGCCAGTATCGATCAGCGCCCGGCCATATGCCCGTAATTCTGTACTTGATGAAGCTTTGGATAATTTCCCAGGTGAAGCTGCTGTCACCTTCTTTTGTAAGTAGAGGGCACGAGGTGGGTTATTTCTTTCTGAGAGTAGATTTGGCATACCCTGGCATAATGTCCTTTCTTGTCACAATTCATTGCATTGTGGATCCCTGGCGGGGCATTTGCTAACGGGGTGTCTTTTATACCCACAAAAGAAACATTTTACCAACCGGAGTGGTTTGCCGAGAGCTCGACGTGGTCTGGTGTCCGATTCCTCGGATTATCCTCCATCTCAGCATCGGTGGGTTGCCCGGTGAGGGAGTTTCTTTGAGTTTCCGTGGTAGCCGCATTCATTGCAGCAACCGGTGTCCCATAGGCCTCCGCTTGCTGCTGTGCCGTTTCCATAAGCTCGGGCCTGGTTTGGCACCGTTTCAAGATCGGGTTGTGCTTTTCAGTAGCGTTGCCGGATGGGGCTGAATTGAGCCCCTGATAAGGCCTCCCGGGTCGCTTCATCTCGATGGTCCTCGGCGCGTTACAGCCCGAAAATTGCCCCAGGTCCTTGCCCATTTCTGCTTCAGAGCTTGCAGGTTATGATCGGACTGTCTTCACCGGTCTCTTTGCCTGCGTGTTAGGAAGATTGTTCTGTGGATACCTCTTCTTGCGCTCACGTAAAGCGCTCGCAGCACTCGACGCTGCGTCGTAAGTGCCACACTCTGAGAAGAGCCTGAATACGCTTTGGCGAGACATGGTTCACGATGCGGGCCAGTTCGTCCGGCTCTCTCTTCAATGATGTCATTAGTGCGAGAAGGAGCGTTACCAATGGGTCCACTTTCCATCTCGAGTCGTGCGTTCGGATCCGCATCGCAATCTCTCCGCTTGCTAGATCTTGTCCATGATCGGTTGATTGGCAGCCAAAAAGAATCAAGTGAAATAAATTGAATACTGTGATAGGAAAAACCTTCAGATTGTAAGCTTTATTTCACTTGACTCGAGCCGGTCTCTACAAGCAGAAAAAGAGAAATATATGATTGTTATCAACACACGCAGGTATAAAAGCAATTAGCCGCAAGTACATGGATCTGGGTACACTCTCAATTCCCACCATTTAAGGTGCAGCAAAGTTGGAAACCACAGCAGTTAATGGCAATTGCCCCAGGGACAGTCCCACCGACCGCGCGACACCCGGTTTTATTCTGTCTGCGCGCGAGCCACGCGCACGTGATCATTCGTCACTTCATCCTTATTTACCCACAGTAATGTGAGGATTTTTTTTTTTTTCAGATGAGATCCTGTTTCGAGCGGTTGTATTGTTGTTGTGAAGGTAATGTTGAGGTATAATGTTTGAGGTAATATTTATTTTTTCAGATGAGATTCCTGTTCGAGCGGTGTAGTTGTTGTTGTGAAGGTAATGTTGAGGAAATATATTTTTTCAGATGAGATCCTGTTTAGGCGGTGTAGTTGTTGTGAAGGTTAATGTTGAGGAATTTTTTTTTTTCAGATGAGATCCTGTTCGAGGCGGTGTATGTGTTGTGAGTAATGTTGAGGTATAATGTTGAGGTAATATTTATTTTTTCAGATTGATCCTGTTCGGGCGGTTGTAGTTGTTTGTGAAGGTAATGTTGAGGAAAATATATTTTTCAGATGAGATCCTGTTCTGGCGGTTGTAGTTGTTGTTGTGAAGGTAATGTTGAGGTTAATGTGAGTAAATATTTTTTCAGATGAGATCCTGTTCGAGCGGTGTAGTTGTTGTTGTGAAGGTAATGTTGAGAAATATATTCATTTTCAGATGAGATCCTTTCTAGCGCGTTGTAGTTGTTGTTGTGAAGTAATGTTGAGGAATATTTATTTTTTCCGATTGAGATCCTGTTCAGGGGTTGTAGTTGTTGTTGTGAAGTAATGTGAGGTATAATGTTGAGTATAATTTAATTTTTTTAAGATTGAGATCCTGTTCTAGGCGGTTTGTATTGTGTTGGGAAGGTAATGTTGAGGTAATATTTATTTTTCAGATGAGAATCCTTTTCGGCGGTGTGTGTTGTTGTGAAGGTAATGTTGAGGTATAATGTTGAGGTAATATTTAATTTTTTTAGATGAGATCCTGTTCTGGGCGTGTAGTTGTCGTTGTGAAGTAATGTTGAGGTATAATTTATTTTTTTCAATTGAGATCCTGTTCTAGGCGGTGAGTTGTTGTGAAGGTAATGTTGACGGTAATATTTATTTTTGAGATGAGATCCTGTTCTAGGCGGTTTTGTAGTTGTTTTGTGAAGGTAATTGTGAGGGGAAATATATTTTTTTAGATGAGATCCTGTTCTAGGCGGTTGTAGTTGTCGTTCTGAAGTAATGTTGAGGAAATATATATTTTTTTCAGATGAGATCCTGTTCTAGGTGGTGTAGTTGTTGTTGATTGAAGGTAATGTTGAGGTATAATGTTGAGGTAATATTAATTTTAGATGAGATCCTGTTCTAGAGCGGTGTAGTTGTCGTTGGGAAGGAATGTTGAGGTATAATGTTGAGGTAATATTTGTTTTTTCAGATGAGATCCTGTTCTCAGGCGGGTTGTAGTTGTTTGTTGTGAAGTAATGTTGAGGTATAATGTTGAGGGTAATAAATTATTTTTAGATGAGATCCTGTTCTGGCGTGGTAGTGTCGTTGTGAAGTATGTTGAAGTATAATGTTGAGGAAATTTTTTTTTTCACATGAGATCCTTTCTAGGCGTTGTGTTGTTGTGAAGGTAATGTTGAGGTAATATTTATTTTTGCAGATGAGATCTGTTCTAGGCGGTGTAGTTGTTGTTGTGAAGTAATGTTAAGGTAATATTTATTTTTTCATTGCAAAAAGACTTAATTTGATATATTTAAACGGAATGTAAGAAGATTCTACGTTCGCTTCTCGGCTTTGCCTATTCCATATTACCACAACCAACCGTTTATCGCCACCTGTTCACTTTCGAAATCAACTGGACTGGTGATGCTGAGGAAGAGGAGAGTTCACTGTACGGTGAGAGTCTCTCAGTAATTCCGTTACTGACTTCGGTTAATTTACCTCAGACATTTATCGGGGCTCGCCTGGTACTCGACGGTACGTGTACTGTATGTAGTGAGCATATTGATAAATACATTGAATTTGTTGATTGTTCGTCACATTTCCTGAGTACGGATTCCTGAGGTAGTCGTCCCGTCGGTTTCCTCGGTTGTGGTTGAATCCTCTTCGTGAATTTGCCGTCGTTTTGCACAAACATTAAAAGACCCATTCGAGCGTCGGAGTCTCCATGAACCTTTTTACCTCAGCGATGTCGACGGACACGACGAGTTTATTCCGATAAAAATGAGAGGACAAACCGGTGAAGTGTGGTCACAAACACGACGTGAGAGTGCCGTACTGTGAGTGACAAACCGATCATTAGACGAGGTGATATATATATATATATATATATATATTATAATATATAATATATATATATATATAATATATATATAGTATAATTCCAGCAATGTGTGTGTGTGTGTCTGTGTGTGTGGTGTGTGTGTGTGTGTGTGTGTGTGTGTGTTGTGTTTTGTGTGTGTGTGTGTTGTGACCGCAACCACTGGTCGATCTCATTGAAACTTGCCAGAATATATTGCTGGGACCTGAGGATGTGCCTTTTCAAGTTTGATAGTTGCGAATTCGCGCCCGTCGGCTGTTGCGGACGGCCATACTCGGATCGCGGCACGTCGCCCACGGACGGACATTTCAGTCGTGACCCTCCGGGAACTATCGGGCCCGGGAGCCAGTCACGGGGTGGGCCTTTCGACCCACACAATTCGTGCCAATCGGCCACCCGCGTAGTGATAGGGTTGTTCGCCAAACTCGACCTACCTAAGTACCCCACGCGGATGGAAACCGGTGCATCGTACCCTCGCCGCAGGTCGACTCCGGCACGAGCCGCTTGGGCGGCCCGTTCCTACTATCGGGTAACGAGCGGGTTGTTATCCGTTCGAACCCTCGAGGGGGGGGGGGGGAGCGGAGGTTTATTATATTTCCCAGTTATATTCCGGCGTTGCACCCACTACGACCCTATTACGTGAACAGGATGAGGGGTCAATGAGAAAGACGAAGGAACGGGGGAAAACAGTTTCACACAAAATGCACATTTATATTCCGCGGCACGCGGAGGCCACACATATAGCATGTATTTACAGCCACAATTAGCAATGCACATATATCAATTTAAACAAAAACAATAATGCTAGCAAACGCAGAGCTACGGCCCAGCAAACGCGAACACTCGAGCAACACTTAATACAGTTTATCTACCTTAACAAGACCGGTGCAACAAACGCATTCACACCGAAGCAAAGAAAAAGACCCCCTCAAAAGGCACAAGAGTCAGACTGGCCCGCCTAATGCGCGTGGAACCGGATGAGCGGCCATCTCTCTCTGACCAAAAACTAAGGCTATTAGTGAGTAAGAGTTTTTCATCAAATTAAACATCGTCTGCACAAACGACAACACAGGAAGAGTCCCATGTGTGTGTGTGTGTGTGTGGCGAAGCAGAGTCTTGAGAAGGTGATCCGTACATGGAAAATACTCGAAGTGAGAAGTTCAAATCACAAACGTACCCAGAATGCTGTTAACATGCAGGGCGGAAGTTGAGCCGGAAAGTTCAGCAGAGAGCTGGGCAATGAAATCTGATAGCTCTTGCACTCCGTCATCCATGAAGGCTTTCATTC
>JAXMNL010000218.1:41566-56639 GCA_035128595.1 Eptatretus atami | reverse complement strand
AACCACTGGCACGCCACCGCGGTATCCAACGAAGTGGAAAGTAACGTCTAATTGCCCGGGTGCATTTGAAAGCACGTTGCACTTGGTTTCGCCGAAACTGAACAAATCCAAGCAGCTTGGAGAGCGTCTGCCAAGTGGCTTGAGACTTAAGCAAGCACGTCCAACGGTAACAGTTGAATAAGAAACGGCTCCTTCGCAAGGCAATTGGGCAATCACGGACACCGTCATGTTTAAACCATACACCCTGCCGGAGATCCAAAAGGTTAAATATGTCCGGATTGGAACAAATGAATACTTATTCTAGAGTCGGAAACTTGTGTAAGTTGATTAACGTAGGATGTGATCATTATTTAGTTAATAGTTCGTAGGTTTGAATCCACTTATTTGTCAGACTACGAGCGATTGGACTAGATTAGCTCAACATTATCCACCGACGTTGCTCAAGTAACCGTGTCGCTCGGGTTTTATTTCGGCTTTCACAAGAAATTTGAAATCGCGCGTGTGAAAGTCTGAGAAAGTCTAGAGAAAGAGCACTCTAAAGCAGAAACAGGTATAAGAGAGAGAGTAGAGAGGGAACAAGACTGTATGTCTACTCGTACAATGAGTTGATAATGCAGATGGGGGAGTGACATACCGTCTGGGGACTTGTTGTGGATTTCCACTAGGCACACGAATGGGGCAGAATCTGGGTAACATTACACGTATACAGGAATTTCAGGCGTAGAGACATCGTAACTGCTCATGACAACACAGAGTGTAGCATCTGGTTTTAAGAGGACATGCAAGTGTAAAACTATCAGTCAGACGTGGTACAAAGTGCGTAGGTCTAAGATGAGGACAATTGAAGAATGGACAACAAACATCTTTAAGTTAGGGGTATAGAGTAAATCACAGTCACTAAATTCATTTGTAAGTAGAACGGCAACTCGTGGGCGAATTAATTTCTTTGCGAGCAACGAATGTGTGGTGGCAGGAGATAGGCTATATAGCTCCAATATACTTTTGAGCATACTAATGCTAGATATTACATAAGGTTTGTTGGCCCCATCTGTTTCGTGCAATGGTGAAGGAATGCATTCCAAACTAGGACGACAAATACGACTGTGGACTTATACTTGGATCTGCTTGAATTGCTGTTAACCAGCTATACTGATTTGGTAGCATTACTCACTGCTGGGATCCTGGAGCAGAAGATTGTATTGATATGGATTCTTGACACGAGCATGCCGCAATGAGTGATTTGTTTGATTTCTTTGAGAATTACAAATATATATTATTGATCATTTGGTCCACACTGTTTCTGTATACGGTAAGTTGTTTCTCTTGGAAATACATATGTCAATATTCTGTGAATCATCATCAACTTCTTCTGTTGCAATGCTTGTAATCTAATTGTTATTGGTGGAGACCATTGCTTGAACGTGCTGGGTCTGGAGGAAGATTTTGTTCATAGACATGTTGCCCGGACCGCACACAATGGCACATTGTTTGACACTAGTTTTTCACGGTACACCATAGAAGGAATAGATTCCCTCCTTCCAGCAATTTAACAGCTAACCGGGTCATTTATGTTCGTACTTCAAACCCATAATTTGGGTAAGCATTCTGACTTGCGCGGTCTGGAGAAGAGGGAGATTTTTTTGAAGGAATGTGACGTTATTTCTTTTTCTGGCCATTGACTCGCCTTGAACTTCATATGACCATGTATGACCTTGAATTCAAATTTCGGTCGATGCGATTCGTGGATTAAGGTAAATGTTGTCCCTATGCCTTGCAGTCTATTCGGAAAGAATATAATCTTGTTTTTCATACATTCAGATAGAATAATCCTTTAGCAGCGATATATTTATTCAACCAACGCTTATGATTAAACAAAGTGTTTTTGTGTGTTAAGATATCGGACCTTCACTGCCGAGGGTTATGCAAATCCTTCTCGCTTGGCTAGCATGGCTCCACTCTTTCATTTCGTTTTCTGCCGCCTTTGGAATCAAACTCTAGCTCTTTTCAATCGTGTATTACTCTTCCGCTCCGGTCTTCAAACACTCAGACTGTCATCACGAGGCATCTTTATCTTAATCAAACCCGCATCCCAAGCCATGATATTTGTACCACCTGTAATCAGCGCACAATTTTCACATTGGCTCTCCACATATTCCTTGATCTCCATGAATTAGTCCCTGTCGATAGGAATGTGATCACTGTATGAGTCGATGTAATGTACGTTGTCACGTACCCGGTGTTTATCTCGCACCCATCCCTTCCAGCAGATTTATGTCTTCTGTTCACCAGTATTGTCATCGCCTTCTCGGACCATTGTCTCTGCTCCCTTGTTGTGTGTTACCTCGTTTGTTAAGCCTCTCATAGCTAGCTTTTCTTGACATTAACACATACATGGACAAAAAAAGAGCATAAGCCGGTACAAGATGACGGCACGAGGGTGCAAACTTCAGTGCCGGTCGACGTTCGAACTCTTGGGCATGTTTGCGACAAGGCGCAGAATCTTGGACGATGGTGCCAAAGGTGCTCTTGAGATTCCGCATTGGCAAGAAGATATAAGGGGACGAGTACATGAATGTACGAAAATAGTAAAGAAGGAAGAGCTCCCTTCCGGTTTTTTTTTCAGGAGATTTGACCTTGACTTATGTAAAGGTGTACCGAGAGAGTGGGGTGAGTCGATGTAATGTGACTAGAAAATTAGTGACTTGCTCTCGGCTGGAGAGGGTAATTTAGTCTGATTGCACAAGCTTCGGGTTGAATTTTGGTGGGGATAAACAGTATTTCTTCATTCTGGGGGGGTATACGTTATTGGAGTCATTTTCCAAATAATATAGCGTAAACTATTAAGGTGAATTTAGAGGACAAGTTGTATTTTTGGCATACCTACCTTGCACTGGACTTTGTATAATATCAGCCTTGGGTGATTGGATTCAGGAGACGTCGGTGAAGAAATTACTATTCTTACTTAAATTTTCTTCGGTTTTCAGAGCCACAGACTCGGTACATTGGCAGAAAAAAAAAAGAGGAGAAATCCAAAAAGGTGGTTTTGGTCACTCCTACGGGGATGTAGAGCTTGACCTTTAAAACCCGGAGGGGTATTGAGGTAATGAAGCTCAAGACTATTCGAGAGGATAGTCTTGTTCGTATTATTATTTATTATTGCCAAATGAAACTACGATTATAATTATTATGGGCACTTGCTATCACAATATGTCATTAGTATCAAATCTAACTCTATAATGCTAATTGTGGCTTTTAGCAAGCGTTTTCACTTTGGACTTTTGGTATTTGGTCTTGTTGTTATTTCAACATTACTGATAGATGGAATCAGAAGGTTGCTCGGGCCAGCGACGGACTGGAAGCAGCACCGATTAGTTTATGGCTGTTGATCATATACACGATAATCTGAGAGAGGCTTTGTTCGGCGTTTAAACGTGGGAATTTTCCGCGTTCTATTGTAGGGTGAATTAGCCTAATTCAACTCGGAGAGAGATGAAAGAATTTTTGGGTGTCGCGTCCGATTTTTAACTAATTAATATTACTGACGGGTTAGTGCGGGATGCACGGGGAATTCAGGACTTTGTTGGTTGAGTTCGTTTCATTACGTTTAATCGCCCATGGATCATAAAATCGGCTAGTCTAAGTGTATAAAGGTTTGAGAGGTAACTAACCGTGCGATGAGTTTTTTCTTTTGCGGAACATTTGTTGTCTGCTAGTTTCTTTTATAATACTGTCCATTTCAGTTTGCATCTCATGGGAGACGCGGAGAACGTCAGCTGCTCGAATCGATGTTCGTTATATTGATTTCACTCTCAGTAATCACGAGATGAAGGATATTTATTAATTTATTTCTAACCCTGGGCGCGTTGAAAAATCTGTTCATTACGCAGGAATACCATTGTATTTTTTTTTTCTTTTTGTTCATTCGTAGGTAAAAGAATAACTATATCTGAGGTGAAAGATACAAGAACGAAAACGATTCTTCTCGTGGCAATAGAACTCGAGAGGTTGAGTGAGTGTCAGTAAGCGCTCGCGCGTAGGAATACGTCATAATGGGTGGGCGGAGCTGCTTTCCGTTCCTGGTTTACGTATTATAACATTGCTGCGGGAGCTTTCAGAGGGACGGAACGCTCGCCTAGCAGGGTTGTTCTCGCCGGCCGTTCTGGAAGCTTATAAGAAGGATAAGGTACGATCTAATACCTCGTTGTTATTAAATTTAATGTTTATTTTAAAACGGGTAAACTTGCTCGCTCGTATGTTTTCCATATAATTTCGTGCGTGCCGAAGTCGACGATGCGGTTGATTGGGGTTGGTTGTGGTAAGAGCTGTTGAACCGGTTTGGGATAACCGACTATGATGGTAAATAAAACGGGGCCGGGAATAAGACATCCGGAGGGAGGTCGAGCCTTTCCAGGTTCGATACGGTTTACCTCAGTGATTATAACGATTGTGGTTGTTCTTTTTTTTTATATTTTGTGATTTACATCTGATTTGGACGTCCGCATGGTAATTTTAAATTATTATCGAGGTCAGCATTTTCAAGAGCTCGATGGCGGAAACCTTGGATCGATTAGGATTCCTAGGTGTTTGTGTATAGGAACACTTCTTTACCCAAGTAGGTGCCTGTTTGATAGGCATCCTTATCCTATCGTGAGATACGACTGTGTCGTTCATGGATAAGTCTAACGTTCGGATTCTCGTTGTTTAGAAACTGGATCCTTGATTAATACAAAGGTTACGTATGTTGTTTGTGTCCAATCCTCCGATACCTGTACCTCACTCCGGTGAGTTGTAAGGTGGTGGGGCCAACATCGATGCTCACAGCTGCTCTGCCCCCTCATCCTCTGGGATGGCACGTTCCCCAATCTGGAGTTTATCTCTTTCACTCTGACATGGGGGTAGCATCTTTGAGCTGGGGCCACTGTACACACTGTCACATGTAAACACTGTAGTGAAAGCAGTGGAGGAAAAAAAGCAGTCTGTCGCTCACCACATCTTACCTCATCTATCTCACACATATTCTTGCCTCTATCTACGCACATTTGCCTACCTTATCTCACAATGTTGCTCCTCATATTCACAACATCCTGCGCTTACTATTCACACGCATCATCTTGCCCTCTACTATCTGCTACCACATCTTGCCTCACCGATCTCTACCACATCTGCCCACTATCTCACCACATCTTGCCTCAACTATCTCACATCTTGCCTCACCTATTCACATCTTGCCCTCACCTATTACAACTCTGCCTTAACCTATCTCACCAATCTTGCCCTCACCTATCTCACCACATCTTGCCCTACCATACACCACATGTTGCCTAACCATATACCACATCTTGCCTCACGCATATACACATCTGTGCCCGTCACCTATCTCAACACATCTTGCCTCGTTCTATCTCACCACATCTTGCCCTCGTATATCCACGACATTTTCCCTCGTCTATCACACACATCGTGCCATCGCCTATGTACACATCTTTGCCCTCGCTTTTCTCACACATTTGCTCTGCGCTTTTCTCAACAATCTTGGCCTCGCTTTCACAATTTGCCTCGCTATCTAACACATCTGCCGCTCGTCTACAACACATCTTGCCTCGTCTATCTGCACAGAATTTGCCTCGTCTATCTACCACATTTGCCTCGTTTCTCACAACATCTCGTGCCCTCACCTATTCACCACATTTGCCTCATATCTACCACATCTTGCCTCACTACTAATCTACTAATCTTGCCCTCACTATTCCCACAATCTTGCCTCAACTATCTCACAACATCCTGCCATACTAGCTCACCATTTTTGGCCCTATTTACCCATCTTGCCTCACGATAATACACATTTGGCCCACCTTCTCACCAATCTTGGCCTGCATCCATATCACCGACATCTGTGCCCTACGTAATCTGCACCACATCTTGCCCTCATCTATGTCCAATCTTGCCCTCATATTACTCTTGCCTCGTCTATTCACACATCTTGCCCTCGTCTATACAGCACATGTGCCTCCTCGTTTCACCCATTTGTCCTCGCCTTTTCTACACATCTTGCGCTCACTATCTCACAAATCCTGCCTCGTCTATTTCTCACCAATTCTTTGCACTCGTCTATCACACATATTGCCCTGTTATCTACCACATGTGCCTACGTATCTCACCACATCTTGCCCTTCGCTTTCTTCACAATCTTGCCTCGACCTATTCAAAATATTATGCCTCGACTATTCACACATCTTGCCCTATCTCACAATCTGCTCACTATCTCCGAATCTTGCTCACCATATCACCCTACGTTTGCCTCACATATACCGAAATCATCGTGCCTCACTATCTCACCTACATTTGCTCAATAATTTGACCACATCTTGGTCTGCGTCTATCTCTCTACATTTGCCTCGTCTATCACACACATGTCGTCTATCTCACCCATCTTGCGTCGATTTTCCTCACCACATCTTGGTGGCCTCGCTTTCTCAAAGTCCTGCTCTCACCTTTACAACATCCTGCCCTCACTATCTCAACATCTGCCTCCACTTCTTCAGCAATCTTGCCTCACCTATCCACCACATCTTGCCTCACATATTCACCACTATCTTGCCCCCTGACCTACTCACACATCTTGCCTCACATATCTAACCAATTTGCCACATATTCACAATCCTGCCTCGGGCGTACACCACATATGCCTCGCTCATACCAGCTTTTTCCTGCCCATCACACCAATCTTCTCGCCCATCAACAGGCATCTTTCCCTCTGCCCCATCACACCGCATCTTTCCTCGCCATCACACCACATCTTTCCCTCAGCACGTATCACACAGATCTTTCCTGTTCATCACACACAGCTTTCCCTCACCATACAACACACTTCCCTCCTCCATCAACATATTTCCCTGAGCCATCACACAATCGTGCCTTCACCTATTCACACTCGTGCCTCACTATCTCACCTCGTGCCCTCACTTCTCACCTCTTGCCTCACCATATCAACTCGTGCCTCACCTATCTCACCACATCTTGCCCTCACTATCTCACACATCCTGGCGCTCCCCGTACAACGAATCATTCCTGATCCATCACACATCTTTCCCTCGCCCACACAAACATTTCCTCGCCCTCACACAATTTTCCTGCGCCATCACACCACATCTTTTCCCTCGCCGTCACACACCCAATCATCGTTGCTCATCACCCACATCTTTCCTGCCCCATCAACCACATCTTTTTTGCTGCCCCATCACCAAGCTCTTTCCTTCCCCCATACAACCATATCTTTCCCTCGCGCGATCACACCGACATGTGCCCTTATTCACCAATCGTGCCTTCACCTATCTCACCAAATTTGCCTTCATCATATACCACTTCATGCCTCACCTATCTACACATCTTGCTGCACATATAAAATCGTGCCCTCACCTAGTTCACCCATCTTGCCCTCACCTATCTCAGCAATGTTGCCCTCACCTATCTCTACACATTTACCTCAGCCTATTCAACAATCCTGCCCTCGCCCCGTCACACACATCATGCCCTCGTCCATACCTCCATATCTTTTCCTGCCCCATCAAACACATATTTCCTCGCCCCGTCAACACAGTCTTCCTCGCCCCGTCAACAATTTTCGTCCACCTCACACACAATTCTTCCCTGAGCCCGTCACACCAATTTGCCGAGCGCGTCACACATCTTGCCGAGCCTCGTCGAAAACCACATCTTGCCCGAGCCCGTCACACACATTTGCCGAGCCCCGTACACACATCTTGCCGATCCCGTCACACACTTTGCCCGAGCCGTACCACATCTTGCCCGGCCTCACACCACATCGTGCGGCCGTCAACCACATCGTGCCTGAGCCCGTCACACACATGTGCCGAGCCCGTCACACACATCTTGCTCGCCCCGTCACAATCCACATCGTTGCCTCTGCTCCAGCTCACCACTCGTGCCCTCTCCCGTAAAACAATTCGTGCTCGCATTTCACCCTATCTTTCCATCGCCGTTAACAGACATCTATCCATCGCCACCGTCAACACATCTTTCCATCGCCCGTCACACCAATTTTCCTGCCGTCACACACCACATCTTTCGCCCGTCACACAATCTTTTCCCTCGCCGTAACCACATCTTTCCCTCGCCATCAACACATTTTTCCTCGCATCACTCCACTTCTTTCCTCGGCCCGTCACACCACTCTTTCCATGCCCTCACAACAATTCTTTTCCTCGCCGTCACTCCAACTTTCCTGCCCCGTCACACCACATCTTTCTCGCCCCGTCCACACAGTCTTTCCCTCGCCTTCCAGTCACAACACATTTTCCTCGCGCGTCACACACATTTTCCCTGCCCGTGACACCACTCTTTCCCTCGGCCGTCAACATCTTTCCCCGCCCGTCACACCACATCTTTTCCCTGCCCGTCAACCACATCTTTCCCTTCGCCCGTCACAACACTTGTTCCTCGCCGTCACATCCACATCGTGCCTTCGCCCGTCACACCACATGTGCCTCGCCCCGTACACACATCGTGCCATCGCCCCGTAACCACATGTGCCCTCGCCCGTCACACACATGTGCCTCGTCTCGTTGCCTGTCCTCAGCCGCTCCCCCCCCTCCCACCCTCTTGTGGTGTAAAAGAAGGTGCAATCGATGGCAGTAAACTTTCAGATTCATTGCTTTGTGGTATTTGCTTCTGTAGCTATAAATTTTTTAAATTTATTCAAGTTGAATTACATATTTGAACCAGTAGAGCATGAATATTTTGTTTGAACTTTTCAAATCTTCAGTTTAGTCTTACTTGGGCAAAATTTTACAACTGTCAAACATCAATTTGCATGGCCTAAGGCGGAGGAACAGTGAATTCGCCAAATGGCGTGTCGAGTGATGCAATGATCGACGTAATTCGTCAAAAAATGTCTGTTTGATGCTCGTTGAAAAATCTTCGTTTAAAAATCATCAGTTTTCTTCTCAAGAAGAGTTGGCAGAAGGTTCGCTGATTGCGGACAAATGCGTGGAATTAATTTGATGGTGATGAAAAAGGGGAGGCTTATGATAAGAAAAAAATGGCTGGAGTGATATTTTGCTCCATTGATTCCTTGGGGTCACAAACATGGAAGTAGATAACCGAAAGCAAATCCTATGTTCAATAGGTTACTAGCCTTATGCTGATTTCTGTTGAGCGGTGATGTGGCGGCCATCTTGAATTTGGAAAAAACGCCCCATGGGATTGCTCGGGACTTTTTTTTGTGGGATCATCTAGCAGGTTCCGGGTCAGTGGTTGAAAAATTCGCTTTGACACCAAACTCGACCTTTAGCGACTTTTACCGGCTAAATTGGCAGAACTAATTCTCACAGAGCTGTAAAAAAAAATAACAAAAGATGGAATTTTATTCGTATTTAGTGTCAGCAATCATATCGAGGTTCACGCGACAACGGAGCATCGGCTGTGCTTCGGCTCCGGGTGGAGATGGACATTGAATTGTGATTTTAATACTTTTCGTAATTCAAGTTGTGTGAATTGAAGTTGGATATTGCATAAACAAACTAGAAGGGCATTGTATGAGCGCATACCTCCCGCCATGTAATGCATGATTCATGAGAACATATCAGTCCCAATACATTTTTGAGATATTCGTGCTCTCAGTCAAGTGGTTCTCACCTTTTGGAGCCGCGACCCCCGCAAAAATTTAAGTTGGGGTCGTGACCCCCCTCCGCTCGCACTTGAACACAACTGCAGTGACGTCCCGGAGCGCATAAAAATACAGTGGCCTAAAGGCCATTGGTATGCCTAGGTAACTGCAATGTTAAACTAACAGAAACTAAATAAGCTAAACTGGCATCACACAAATTAATTATTTACACTCTGTTGTATAACACAGTAAAACAGCCAGCCACTTCATAAAAAGGCTTTGTAATTGCAAAGAGGGCGGTATGATGCTATTTTTATGCACGGGACCCGGACTGGAAGATTGAGCGAATCTCTGCGCAAGAAGAGTTACTATCACCATGGAAGCTACCAGAACGTACACATAAACCCTTGCATTATGACCAAAAATATACGAAAAACAAAACGAAAAACGACAAACAAAGAATGAAATAATTTGGCTTTAAGTTTAGTTTTACATTTTATTCAGAATCCGACAGCACAACTCATTGTGAAGGAGCAACAGACTGCTTTACAAGCTGATCGGCAATCGGCTATTATCAATTCATTCTCGTATAGTGGGCCTGCAACAGCTTTCAAGCACAGTGCAATACTTCCACAGTGTCCTACAGGCTTATTATTCTCAGTTCATTCAGCAGTTCTTATAGTTATGCCTGTTGTAGGCTTGTAGCCTAATTATTTATCATTCACCTCTTTGCATTTCCCTCCTTATAACAAGATTCTAAATGATTTTCAGTTTCATTTTTTTTTTCAGATTGAACACATATTCAGGATAATATGACTCACGATAACTTGAACACAATAATTCATATATCTGACTCACAATAATTGAACACAATAACAAACGATATTCTTTTTTAAACACGTTACAGTTGTAAAGGCACAGGCTTGTATTGTCAGATAGTATTCACTACATCATTTTAGTGGGATGGCTTGGACTGTTTTCTTTGAAAAGCAGCTTGTATTCTTGGTTTTAAGGGCTGGAGGACTGCAAAAACGAGTACTGTGCATCACTGAACATCCGTTGTTTCGTCAATTTGGAGGGAAATCTTCCACTTTTCTTCACTCGGATCATTGAGCTGCTCTTTAATTGCGTGGCATTTCACCAATGCGCCTCGCATTTGTGTCATTAGACAGTGGAATAGTTTCAGTGTGCTAGCTTTTTTTTTTTTTTACATCATGCTCTGTCATTGCATCGCTGCTTGGGTGGATCAGGCCTTCTCTGCAATAGTATGGGGCTTTTTGATTGAGCAACGCAGGTATGGCATCATATGAAGCAACAGGGCTTTGACAGGGATTGGAGAGTGTCACATCAGTCGTCTTTTTGGCTCTGTAGTTCTCCCTCTTACGACGAAAAAAATTCTAATGGTTTTGTCAATGTAGGAATGGGTGTTTGGTTGTAAAATATCTCTCCTTCAATTTCACTGGTTTCAAGCTTTTCGTGAGCACACTTCTGAACGACCACTGTGGATATTCCACTTCATTTTTGGCTAGGGACGTGAATCCGTATGCAGAAAGTCCAGTCTGATTATTCCACGCTTGTTGGAGGCAAATTGCGCCAGCGCCTTACGTTTTTCAGTTGAACTTGTAAACAGTTGGCACTTCAATGTGTCTCTTGGTCCGCATCTTGAGCTGGCAGACGTTTTGCAACACAGATCCATATTCAGCTCCTGCAGTGTTAGCTGGCGCTAAATTGACTTTCAGCACCGCCACTGTAAGCTTGTGGTTTGTCTCTGTCTCTGTCTCTGTCTCACACACATTTCACTTGCTGCTCAATCTGTTTTAAATATGAGTACATTATAATTTGTATGGGAGATTTAAATTGTAAAAATCATTTTCAAAATATTTATGAATTTCTTTATTATATTTGTTTATTTGTTTTGACAATTTCCCACGACCCTGAAACGATCTCTTGTGACCCCCCCGGGTTGAGAAACATTGCTCAAGTATAATCGGTTGTTTGGCCCGATCTCTTCATGGTGAAGAATCTTTAAACATTAAATAATTCTCGTATCCAGATACGGATTCAGATCTATCAAATCGAATCGGAATCGTTGTGTCACAGCAGCCCATGTGTACGAGTTTCTCAAATCCGTCACTAACTTTTGAGAATCGTGCTATATATGGTTTGAGCTTATCTCTCAATGGTGAAGATACTTTTAAATTCTATAAGTGCCTGATCTCATGATCAGTCGATGCTCCCAAACAATTGAATCGCTCAGTTCTTCCGTCGTCAGCATAAAGAACCCAACCTGTCCAAATTTCATCTGGATCCGTTCCACCCTACTTTTTGAGATATCTGCAGACAAACAAACAAACAGCAGTCATAGACTGGTACTTCCGCAATCGTCAACTTGGACACATCTGACCTTGTCTATAAAGCTGTCTCTAAGAGAAGGTAAGCCGACGGAAACCAGAAGTTTTACGATTATTCTGTACAACTTCAAAAATCGAATATTTGACCTCACTGTACTTGACCTTTGACCGATTTTTGGACCAAAATTAAATCAGCACTAGCCATACACCCTCCTGAATCCGTGATGTAATTTGACATTGGTAGTTCTTCCGTTTCTCGAGGTTATGTCGCCTACAACAAACAAACAAACAAACATACAAACAAACAGAAACGGAGTCATGCATATACTTAGAAATCTTGTAGATTTTCGTAAGTCATGAAACATGTCACCTTAGGTGACCCGTTGATTTGCCAAAAGAGGTGACCACTGTGTTGACTTTCTTTAAGGTCCACTGGGAGGTAACAGAGTGCTATCCACAGGAGCGACTCTTGAGAATATCTGCCTACGGAGATTCCGTGAGAACGTTCTAATCAGAGTAACCATGAAAATATGCGTTTGCCTCATAACGTCAACAAATGAGTCATTAATTCTCAAGCTTGATATAGTTAAAGCGAATATCGAGGTTCAATTTGCTAGGTACTACACGTTGGTTCTAAACTTGAAAATTTGAACCTTGTGGTCAAATATGTTTGACCTTAGGCGCTAACATGAAGGTCAGCAACGCCACCAAAAATTAATAGCTGAGCGCCGAGACATGAATATATTCAGAAGTTTGAAAGCGATCATCAAATACTCAAAAATAGAGTTTCGTCGATCCTGATTGGACAGTGACTCGCGCCTTTGAACCATTGAACGCTCACAAGATTTTTATGCGCTGAAGGGACCTCTATACCGCCTGATATGCGAAGTCAAAAATTTTCACTTTTAATGAAAACTGTGCTCTGCAGAGATGATTTATACGTGATTACAGACTAAAAAAAAAAAAAACGAAAACAAAAGAAAACACATGACAGGTAAATCGCAAGGAGTTACACGCAAAAATATCAGCTGAGCGCCAGACCGATGAACTATATTCTCCTCGAGATGAAGTTTGAAACAGACAGATGAATCCGATCACAGCGCTACAATTTTATCAAAAATTGGTTTTGTTCGATTACCGATTTTGCGGACGTGATTGATTTGGACGCGCGTTCGGACCTTCATAATTTTATGGCCGCTGAAAGGGACCTCTAAATAGGCTCTGAATATTGCGAAGTTTTACAAAATATTATCATTTCCAATGAAAAGTGCTCTGCAGCATTTTTTTTTTCGTGTTAACAGACAAAAAAAATAAAAAAATAAAAATGTAAAAAACATACAGACTGACTAACATTCTTGCAAAAACTTGTTTGGCAAGATACACCAGTAATAGACTAAGTACTATACGAAATGTCAACTTGAACCTCTGAACCTGTGTCTAATAAAAGCTATGTCTTAAGAGAAGGTAAGGGAGCCAAACAAGTTTCTACAATGATTCTGAGATACCAAACCATAAAAATCGAATGTTTGAAAAAACTACTGTGAACCTTGACCTTTGACCTGATTTTGACACAACATCTAATTAGCGCTAGCCATCACCCTCCGAATCACGTTGGTGTAATTTTGACATTTGGTAGTTCTTCTTCCGTTCTCGAGTTACGTGCTAACAAACACACAGACACAAACGAGGACGAAGTCATTCAATATACTTACAATTTTAGAATTTCGTAAGTGAACACAGGCGGTGAAAAACACTCTCCTTCACTCGGTGCTGATGGTAAATCAAGAACAATCATCCATTGGGGACCATACTTGTGCAGAGCGTATGGTGCTGCCTAAGCAGTCTTAGCTTTGGACCAATCCTGGGATAGTACCAGCTCGACACAGATACCAGAAGGCTGGCCTCACATTTTGCCACCTGGAAGGATGAAGGAGAATCAGACAATACAGTGTTATATTATATTTATAATTCGATTGAATCATGACTTGACTGTCAGAATGTTATGTATCCTGCTGTCAGATGCCAATCATGTGTTACTGGTATACATCCCGGCAGATTTTATTTGTTTTTCCAGTCACCCATTTTCTGATGTCCATTCATTTTCGTGAGGTAGAAAATACGGTTGAGGAAGTCACTGTTTCTGCTTGGATAGTCTACACTCTAGCTCAATGGTGTAGTAGATAACCTCTCTGTAGGACTGACGTATGTTCGCGTCGGAATCAACCCACCCCAAGTGGCGAACGCGCAACTAACTTTCACCAGTCTGTGCCTGGTGCAGGAGATGAGGTGTGAAGTGTCAGTTATCTTGCGTGGGCGTGCTTCAAAACAGGTGCACTTCGAGATATGGACTTTTTATTTGGTTTCTTTCTGGGTGGGCTCAACAAACATTGAAGGGAATCAATTGGGTTTTTGGGTCAAGTTGTTCTCCCCACACTCATGGGTGGGGGGGGGGGTATTTGTTGCCATTTCTCCTACTCTGGTGTGCAAAATTTGGTGGAGTGAGGCAGTCCTCTTTTTTATTTATTATTTCAATGATCAGATGTACGTATGCAGAGGCCATTATACCCGCTATCGAAGATCGAGGTTTACTTTTCGAACTCCTTTTGGTTTGTTTATTGTTGTTTGTTTGTTTGTGACAGTAATATACGGAAATACTCCTTGGATTTTCGACGAAATCTTGGTGGGGGGGTTAGGTATGGGTCAAGGATCATTGCCATTAAATTTTGAACTTGGTCCCCCCCCCCCAAAAAAAATTGTTAGAGGAATATATATTTTTAATCGTGGTGCAGAAATATTTAATTTTTAAACTGATTCTTCACCATTGAGAGATCGGCCCAAAAACGATATATAGCATGATATCTCAAAAATGTGTTGGGCTCGATATGTTCTTGTGGTGAGGCATTGCAGGGTGGAGGTATGAACTCTACCGAGTGCCTTTCTAATTTTGGTATGGATTAAATCCATCTGTGTTATGAAATTGTTTTCATGCTTGTTTCATTCGATTTGGGGAATGGTCTGGATATGTATCACTTTTAGAATGGTTCTGTCCAGTGTCCATTCCCCCCCCCTCACGATCCTGGCCTGCTTTGGTGGAGTC
>JAXMNL010000217.1:70904-83003 GCA_035128595.1 Eptatretus atami | reverse complement strand
ATCAGACGCACTTAATCTAGATAACCTGAGTGTAAAGAAACCATTGTGTGCTGCCTTGTGAACTGTCACAGCAATTTGCAAAGCATCAATTAACCGATGATTGAAAGGAGTTTATGTCGAAGGAACACTTTTAAACGAGGATAATAAATCACAAGTCTGGAGACGGCGATGGTTCACGAGCAATGTACACGGTTCGCCTTTTTTTATTTTTTGACATTCGAGGGGACGCCACGGGCAAAAACTGCGCTGTACGGAGGGGGATTACGACCCACACCCCTTGAACATAATTAACGCCTTTCATTTAGATGATATCCTTCATCAGGCGATCCTCGGCCAGCCCTCTTTGATGTGTGGGTCTTCAGGCGTTCCTGGGGTTACCTCACTGAGGGTCTGAAACCGCCATGTTTTTTGGCCTGCTCAACCATTCCTAGACTTGAAACAGGACTACAAACGATTTCTAACAAGAACGTTTTTGTAATTTTTTTCCCCCACTTTCCTCGACTCATATTTTCAATGCCACTGAATCTATCCATTGCTACGAATTGCTGGGAACACTTCAGTCTTATAAAATGCCCGAAGGACTCCAGCATTCGTGGCTATATTTTCATTTCCGCATATGAATAACCTGAGGAATTTCTTAAAGTAAGCTTCAATTATAAAAATTAGGGCTCCAGAACCAACTTGAAAGCAGTTCTGACTGCCTTAAAAAGGTGCTCATTGGTCTAATTTGGACATAGTTTTAGGCATTCTAACAAAGCTATCGCTTTTGCCAGGGCATTTCATTGGAGTGCTTTTGAGGCTGAACCTTACTTGCGGAGCGACCTGTCATTCCCGACCTGGGCGATGTCGTGCCCGTTCATGCGCCGACAGCTGAGCGAGTAGTCCGTTGCCCGTCATTCACCGAGCCGAGTGTCGTGCTCGTCATCATACCGAGCGAAATGGTTCGATGCTACCGTACATAAACCGAAAGCGAGTGGTCCGTGCTCCTCATCGAAAAAAGAAACCAGAAGCGAGTGGTCGTGCCCGTCATACCCGAGCGACAGGTCCATGCTCCGTACATCACGAACGAGTGGAGTCCGTGCTCCCTCAATCACAAGCGAGTGGGTGCCGTGCTCCGTATACACACCGAGCGAGTCCAAGATGCCTACATCCCGGCGAAGGGTCCGTGCTCCGTCATCGGCTAAAGAGCAGATGTGGTCCGTGCTCCATTATACATTCCCGAGCGAAGTAGTCGTCCGTTGCTCATCAAACCCGACGAGTAGTCTGAAATGTGTGCTCCGTCATCTTGCCGAGCGAGTGGTCCCGAATTGCTTCCGTACACTCCCGATCGGACAGAAGTGGTCCATAGGCTCCGGTCATCAAGCACTCCGAGCAGCATTGTCCGGGCGCCCCCTGCCGGCAGTATTTCCCTTTCTTCATCCCGAGCGGTGGTCCGTGCTCCGTCATACGAGCGAGTGGTGCCGTGGCTCCGTCATTCAAGGGCCGAGCGAGTGGTCCGTTTCCGTCAAACCGGAGCGAGTGAGTCCGTGCTCCGTCATCCCGAGCGATGGCCTTGGCTCCGTCATCCCGAGCGGAAGTGGTCCGTGCTCCCGGGTCCAAATTTTCCGAGCGAGGGTCCGTGCTCCGTTCATCAAAGACCAGCGCGGAACTGGACTCCTTGTGCGTGCGCGCGTCAATCCCGACGGCACGTGGTCTGTGCTCCCGAGTTCATAACCATAACCGAGCACAGTGTTCCTCGGTCGCATTCTCCATCCATCGACCGAACACAGTTTGACAAACTGAGTGGTCTCGCTTTCTCGTCTATTGCCGAGCTCAGGCCAGCGAGTGTTCCGTCTAGTCATCCGACCTAGAGCGACGTGGTCCATGCTCTCCCTCATCTCCATGCCGACCCAACTTTATGAATTTTGAGACATTTTCTTGCGAGTGTTCGTTCTCCGTTCATTCACCGTCGTGACTCTTGAACGCGAGTGTACTGTGCGCCTTCAATCCCGCCCGAAACTAGCTACATACAATCGCGTGAACTGGGTCGTTCCTCCGCATTCTAGAGCGAGTGCATTCCGCATCTATTGGTCATAAGCCACCTGAGTGAGTGGGTCCATGCTCCCTCCATCCCCGACGCGATGTTCAAAGGCTCGCGCAGCTGCACGCAGGGCGTGACTATAGGTTTCACATTCTCCGTCCACTCTCGAGCTGTCTTGATCCTCTCATCAGAGCGAGTGGTCTAGTAGCTTCCTTCATCATGATCCACCGAAGATGCGGAATGAGTAGGCTCCGCTACTCCATTCATCCGCCGACCTGTCGAGTGGGTCCACGTGCTCCTTCTATCCGAGCGAGTGGTCCGTGCTACGTCAATCCACCGAGCGAGTGGTCCGTGCTCCGTCCATGCGAACCGAGTCGTCCATGCTCCCTCATCCAGAGCGAGTGGCTCGTTCTCGTCCATCCAAGCGAGTGGTCCATGCCTTCATCCCGACGCGGCGAGTGGTCCGTGCTCCGTCATCCCGAGCGGAGTGGGTCCGTGCTCCAGTCATCGAGCGAGTGGTTTGTCTCTTCATCCCCGAGCGAGGTCCGTGCTCCGTCAATCCTAGCGAGTGGTCCGTGCTCCGTCATTCACCGAGTATGATTGTGGACCGTGCTCCGTCAACCCGAGCAAGTGGGCCGTGCTCCGTCATCCCGAGTGAGTGGTTCGTTCTCCGTCATTCCGAGCGAGTGGTCGGCTATTGTCATCCGACACTCGAGCGATGGATCCATGCCTCCTCATCACCGAGCGAGTGGTTCGTTCTCCGTCATCCGAGCGAGTGGTCTGTGCTCCTTCATCCAGCGAGTGGTCCGTGCTCCGTCATCCCGAGCGAGTGGTTCGTTCTCCGTCATCCAGTGCGTGGATTGCTCCTTCATCCGAGCGAGTGTCCGTACTCCATCATCCCGAGCGAGTGGTCCGTGCTCCTTCATTCCGAGCGAGTGGCCGTGCTCAACGCATCACCGACCCCCGATGCGACGAGGTCCATGCTCCTCATCCCGACAAGTGGTCCCGTGCTCCGTCACGAAAATCGCAAAGAAAAGAAGTGAGGTTGCGTTCGTCTCCGTTCATTGAGCCGCGATGCGAGTGGTCCGTGCCTTATGTCACTCCGAACCTGAGCGACGTGAGTCCGATGCTCCCTCATCCCTGAGCGATGTGGTTCGTTCTCCGTCATCCCGGAGCGATGGGTCTGTGCTCCTTCATCCCGAGCGAGTGGTCCGTGCTCCGTCATCGAGCGAGTGGTTCGTTTCTCCGTCATCCGATGTGCGTGGTGTGCTCCTTCATCCGAGCAGTGGTCCGTACTCCATCATTCCCGAGCGAGTGGGTCGCGTGGCTCCTTCATTCCGAGCGAGTGGTCCGTGCTACGTCATCCGACTGGCCGCGAGCGAGCTAGATATTGCATGTTCCGGAGCTTCTCGTGCCATGACCGATGGCGAGGGCCGTGCTCCCTCATCTCCAAGACAGCGAGTGAATGTCCGACCTGAAACACCCCTTCGCGTCTCAGCATTTCCCAAAACCAAAACCCGCCGCGTACGGAGAAAAGTGTGTAACTTGAAACCGACCTACGCCTGACTCGCCCTCAAAAACACATGTTTTGGGCTGGCTCCGACCCGATGATATGGGCGGCGCAGCACGGATGAGGCCCACACTCGAGGAAAACAGCCTAACTAGCATCACTGAGGATACGTAAAGCCCTCTCAGCACTCCCAAGAATAGACATTCTTATCAATCCAGATGCGATGGAATCGAAACCCACGGAAGCTATGCTCGGCGAGGGACAGAGCAGACAGACAGACACATACCTACGTAACGAATATAGTGTCACTTACTACCGTTTGAAACCATAAGTCATCTTGGCTAAACGTATAACATAATCAATGTTATACATACGGAGATAGTCAGATCCATTGTAACATGATGCAGTAACTCGATGAACCAATCCATACCTGGATTTGTGTAACACCTTTCTTCCAAAGGCAGGTATGATAACCTGTTTGCTTCCATCATTGCACGTTTCCACTCACGACAAAGTTTGTCTGTGCTGTTCACCTCGGGAAGGAAAGAAAGGGGAGAGAGATTAGGGGAGGAGAGAGGGGGGGGGAGAGGGAGAGAGAGGTGGGGGAAAAATAGAGAAAGGGGGGAAAGTTTGAGGAATGAGAGAGAGATGGGGAGTGGGTGGAGAGAGAGAAGGGGGAGGAGAGGAAAGGGTTAGTAGAAGGGGAGAAGAGAGAGAGAGAGGAGAGAGAGAGAGAGAGAGGAGAGAGAGAGAGAGAGAGAAGAGGAGAGAGAGAGAGAAAATATTAAATGGTATTAATGAAATGTTTCCCAGTGATGTTGAAATATTAAATTATATTAATTTAACCGACTTCTGTGCTCGTTTGAGAGGGGAGAGATGATGGCCTTCTGAGAGAGAAAAGGGACCAACTTGCTCGGCCTCTCGGGGCTTTCCACAGGGGTCTGCACTCCGTCGGAGCTGGTTGTTCGCCTCTCCACAATGTTCCACTGACCATACGCCATTGGAGCTGTTCGGCTCTCCAGTCTCCACAATGTTCCGCTGACCACAAGTTGATAACTTGGTGTGGTGTTGATGTGGAACAGGCGATGAGGCGACGAGCCTCCACCTGCTCATCTAATTTACTTTTGATTCCTTGTGATACCGACGAATTCACTGACAAAGGGAACCTTGACTGCTTAAGCCATTTGCGAATGCTCTACAAGAAACTGAGTAACTGAACACACCCCTGAAGTAAAAAATAGGACCGCACCCTCCTGAAGCTCACCTGGATCAGGAGCAAAAGTCACTCAAAGGCCCGCAGACCACCTTAGACCCTGATTTTTTTTTTTTAATGCCGTGACAAACTTTGTGTGCATCATTGTTTATGAAGGTTGTGGTCAATCTTCATCGAGATCGTGTATGTAGTTTCGGAGAAGAGAGCGTTAACCTCCCCCCTTACCCCCCCCCCCCAATCGCCCACCTCAATGAGCACAGATTTTGATATGATAAATACACCTTCGTTAGGTATCAGATATGAAGTTTGTGGCCAAGTTTCATCAAAATCGTATGTTTGGTTCAAGTGATATGAATGAAGTGTTTACGGACACTCACTCACCTGCGGACTCACTTACTCACCTACAGACACTGCTCAAATAATTTCCTTTCTCCGAGAAACATTAGCAGTCAAGTAACAGTTATATTTAGACGTGGAGTTGGAGGGACGTGGAAGTGGGGTTAGGAGAGTGGGGGGGGGGGGGGGAGGGAGATGTGGACATGAAGTTGGTATGGTGGAGAGATGCGGACTTGGAGTTGGGAGTGGGAGGGATACGGCCTTGGAGTTGGTATGGTGGAGGGATTCGGACTTGGAGTTGGGAGGTGGAGGGATGCGGACATGAAGTTGGTATGGTGGAGGGATGCGGACTTGGAGTTGGGAGGTGGGGGAGGGATACGGCCTTGGAGTTGTATGGTGGAGGGATTCGGCTTGGAGTTGGGAGGTGAGGGATGCGGACTGAAGTTGGTATGGTGGGAGGGATGCGGACTTGGATTGGAGGTGGCAGAGATGCGGACTTGAAGTTGGGAGGAGGAGGGATGCGGCCTTGGAGTTGAGATAGGGGGAGAGATGGGCCTTGGAGTTGGTAGGGTAGAGGATGTGGACATGAAATTGAGATCGGGGGAGGATGCGGACTTGGAGTTGGTATGGTGGAGGATATCGGACTTGGAGTTGAGGTGGGAGGGATGCGGACATGAAGTTGGTATGGTGGAGGGATGCGGACTTGGAGTTGGGAGGTGGCAGAGATGCGGACTGAAGTTGGGAGGAGGAGGGATGCGGCCTTGGAGTTGAGATAGGGGAGAGATGCGGCCTTATGGGGGTGGTAGTCAGGTAGGAGGATGTGGACATGAAATTGAGATCGGGGGAGGGATGCGGACTTGGAGTTGGTAGGTAGTAGGTAGAGGGATGTGGACATGAAATTGAGATCGGGGGAAGGATGCGGACTGAAGTTGGGAGGGGGGAGGGATCCAGACGTGAAGTTGAGATAGATGGAGGGATGCAGATTTGGAGTTGGAGGGGGGAGATGCGGACAGGAAGTTGAGATAGATGGAGGGATGCAAACTTGGAGTTGGGAGGGGGAGGGATGCGGACTTGGAGTTGGTCGGGGTGGCAGGAATGGGACGTATGTGTGCCAAGTTGTGAGCTCCGTCATGCCGATAGGGGGAAGGGAGCGAAAAACTAGAGATGGCGTGGTCCGTGCTCCCTCACCCGAGAGCGAGTGCGTCTTTCTCCCATCATCCAGGGAGGCGGAGGGGAATGGTGCAGGCACTGTTTGCCAGGGTTTGCGCTCTTCATCTCCGTCCGTAGCGGGTGAGTGGGTGAGAGATGTGGACGCAAAGTTTGGAGGGAAGAGCATGCAGATTTGGAGTTAGGAGGGGGGAGGGATGCGGACTTGGAGTTGGTAGGGTGGAGGGATGCGGACATGGAGTTGAGATATGGGGAGGGATGCGGACTTGGAGTTGGTAGGATGGAGGGATGCGGACCTGAAGTTGATAGATGGAGGGATGTGGACTTGGAGTTGGTAGGGGGGACGGATGCGGACTTGAAGTTGAGATAGATGGAGGTATGGGGACTTGGAGTTTTGTCGAGGTGAGAGATATGGATGCGGAGTTGGGAGGGGAGAGCATGTGGACTTGGAGGGGGGAGGGATGCGGACTTGATATCCCATACCTGCATTTGCGAAAAGGCTCATTGTGTGTTTGAAACACCCTTGCGTCAGTTGGGATGTCTGATGAAGGTTACGTGGTACCATTCACAACACCTCTCTTATTCCTCAGCACAAATCCCACTTCCTTATCGGTTGTGATTATCCCTGGCCACCTGCAAAGGTAATAATTTATTATTTTGCCCAAAAAATAAAATAATATATATATATATATATAATATATATAATATATATATATATATATATATATATATATAGTTATGTGACATGTATAAAAATTACAGGTTACAATTATTTTATTTGAAATTCAAGGAGACTGGAACATATTATGTCATGTAGCAGAGCTTATTTTAAACACTTGCGGTGTACAAAATCTGAAGCCTCGGGCCATAGCAGCAGGTTGCTTATGTTCTTTATATCATACATCCTACGACGTAAATGAACACTAATTTACTCTGCGCACGTTGCACTTCATTGTGACAGAAAATTCACCTGCGGGTAGTGTGAGCAGTATAAAAATGCATGTCTCGTACTGGGATAACTGCAAAAGTTTAGCAAGTATGAGGCTTCCTTGCACGTGCTCAGGATACTGTAGGTCAATGAACTTCTCCAATTATGTCCTGTCTGGAGGTCGGGAAATTCCCAACATCGTTTTCCGCCGTGTCGGTTATGTGACAATCACAGGGTCGTCGGTCTCAAGGAGAACTGCGTGTTTCTGGTATGATGTTCTGGAGAGGCTCGCCACTTCAGGCACTCGAGGATCTCACCACTGGACCCAAGTCTCCTCTCCCGCGACAGATATTTTCTGGGTCAGGTCTTCACTCCTCATCTACGGGATTGAACAATAAACACCTTAACATTGACTGCTTGTCGGGGAATCGTTCAAATAATATGCATGTTTTTTATTATTTCTCAGGCTCATGGTAAATCTTAGTCCTCTCTCTCTCTCTCTCTCTCTCTCTCTCTCTCTCTCTCTCTCTCTCTCTCTCTCTCTCTTCTCTCTCTCTGCTCTCGGTCTCTCTCCTCTCTCTGTCTCTCGTTCTTCGCTCTCTATCTCTCTCTCTCTCTCTCTGCTCTCTCTCCCTCTCTCTCTCTCTCTCTGTCTCTCTCTCTCTCTCTCTCTGCTCTCTCTCTCTCTCTCTCTCTTCTCTGTGCTCTCTCTCTCTATCTCTCTCCTTCTCTCCTCTCTCTCTCTGTCTCTCCCCTCCTCCTCTTTCGTCCCTCTCTCTCTTCCCCCCTTCCTTTGTCTCTCTCTCTTCTCTCTCTCCCCCTCTCTTCTCTCTCTCTTTCTCCTCTCTCCTCTCTCTCTCTCCTCTCTCTCTCTCTCTCTCTCTCTCTTCTCTCTTCTCTCCTCTCTCTCTCTCTTCTCTCTCCTCTCTCTCTCCTCTCTCTCTCTCTCTTCTTCTCATCTCTCTTCTCTTCTCTCTCCTCTCTCTCCTCTCCTTTCTTCTCTCTCCCCCTCCCCCCTCTCTCCTCTCTCCCTCTCTCCTCTCTCTCTCTCTCTTCTCTCTCCTCCCTCTTCTCTCTCTCTCCTCTCTCTCTCTCTCTCTTTCTTCGTCTCTCCTCTCTCCCTCTCTTTTCTCCCTGTCTTCTCTCTCTCTCTTCTCTCTCTCTTCTTCTCTCTTTCTCTCTCTCTCTTCTCCTCTCTCCTCTCTCTCTCTCTCCTCTCATGAGAGGCTTATACAAAGTTCTCGATTTGACTGAAACTTTCGGCTTTCGTTGGCATCTCTATTTTTTTGTTAATAACAACAAATGGTATCTATTTAACTATATTATCTCTTTCCTCGCTGTTATCAGAACATATGCGCTGTCGTTCATCGGACATTTTAGATTCGGAAGATCTTATCCCTGCAGACGAATCACCGTATTGTTTATAGATTGAACAACACACGCGTATGGCAGAGTTTATCGTACGATTAAATATGTGATGCTGTGTTATATCTGTAGGGTGTGATATGTTTGTGCGTGAAGGTTGTCAGGGCTTACCGTTGCAACACAAACTCAACATCTCCTCCAAAACATGTTTCCCCAAATCCAAATCAGCTTGTAAATATTGGGTAACAGTCGTCAGACCGTCCGCTTGCTCCGGTACGTAATCCGCGCACTGGACATCACAGTTACATAAAAGCATCCCTATACCATTGTGATACCTGTTGTTGTTCCTTCTTTTGCCTAAGTCTTTCTTCTCAGACCAACAAAGACTAATGTTCAATTAATCATCTGCAATGAGAGAGACTTAAACATATGGAAGGGACTCGCCGGGGCTGTCATAGATTACAGTAGTCTATAAGAATTAACAATCTATGTCTAAAGTACGATCATTCGAATGCCACTCTACAAACTCACAGCTCCAATTACAACACCGTCCGTCCTTCGGCGTACAGGTTCGGATAATGACCCCTTAATCCCACGGTTTACGTCACCAAGTACGCGTTCATCAGTACAGCTCTTAATCTAGATAACGGAGGTACAAAACCCTTGTGTGCTGCCTTGTGAACTGTAACATCAATTAAGCAAAAGCATCCAAATTAAACCATGATTAAGTAGTTTCTATGGGCGACAGACACTTTTTAAACGAAGATAATAAATCACAAGTCTGGAGACGCGATGGTTCCCACGAGCAATGACAACGGTTCGCCTTGTTTATTTTCTTGACCCTTCGAGATGGACGCCACGGCAAACTAGGACGGGGAATCGAGAAAAAACGAACTGCATGAATATTGTTCATACTCGAGAGCCACTTACTTGCATACCAACTTTACTTCAAACAGTTTAGAAAACCCGCAGGAGCTCGATGCCCATATTTATGATGATTTTTTTCTGACTCATTTTCTAAGTTCTGACCTTCGTTGACCTATGACCTTGGGACGCAAATGAAAAAATCGACGCTCCGTCGGGGCTATGTCAGTGCCATTGGGCTAACGAAAATACCGAAACCCTGACCAGATTCGAACAAACCCCCTCGGAGAAGCATGTAACTCTTGAAACGACTACCCCCTAAAAACATCATGTTCTTTTGGGGCGTGGCTCCGCCCATAATGCGGCGCATGAACGCCCATTCTCAGGAAAACGACAACTCAAATCATGAATCACAAAACCCGTCCACGCCTAAATTTTATCAAGATCGATCGAAACCCACGAGCTATGCTCGGAGAAGACAGACAGACGGACACATACCCATAATCGAAATATATGGTCACCTTACTGACTCCGGACCAATAACTCATCTGGAAAATTAACTACAGTTAACGTAGACATCAATCTTCGGAGTGATGCCAGTAACCTCGATGAACAACTCCATACCTGGTATTGTGGTAACACCTTTCTTTCCAAAGGCAGTATGATAACCTGTTTGCTTCCAATCATTGCACGTTTCCCACACACGACAAGTTTGTCCTGTCGCTGTTCACCTCGGGAGAAGGAAAAAGAAAGGCGGAGAAGAGAATTAGGGAGAGGAGAAAGGCGGGGGGAGAGAGGAGGAGAACTCGTGGGAAAAAAATAGAGAAAAGGGGGGAAGTTTGAGGAACGAGAGAGAATGGGGCAGTGGGTGGAGAGACGAAAGGGGAGGGAGGAAAGGTGTTAATGGATCGAGAGAGACGAAGAAGAGAGAGAGAGAAGAGAGAGAGAAGAAGAGAGAGAGAGAAAGAACTGAACAGAGAGAGCAGAGTATGAGCATGAAATATTAAATGGTATAATGAAATGTTTCCCAGTGATGTTGAAATATTAAATTATATTATTTAAACGATCTTCTCTGCTCGTCTGAGAGGGAAAGAGATGATGGCCTTCTGAGAGAGAAAAGGGACCAACTGCTCGGCCTCTCGGGCTTCCACAGGGGTCTGCACTCCGTCGGAAGCTGGTTGTCGCCTCTCCACAATTATTCCACTGACCATACCGCCATTGGAGCTGTTTCGGCTCCCAGTCTCTCCACCAAATGTTCGCTGACCACAAGTTGATAACTTGGTTTGGTTTGATGTGAACAGGCATGAATGGGCTGACGAGCTCCACCTGCATTCTAATTTACTTTTGATTCCTTGTTACCGACGAATTCACTGACAAAAAAGGGAACCTTGACTGCTTAAGCCATTTGGCGAATGCTCTACAAAAACTGAGTAACTGAACACACCCCTGAAGTAAAAAATAGGACCGCACATCCGAAGCCCTACTGGATCAGGAGCAAAAGTCACTCAAAGGCCCGCAGACCACCTTAGACCCTGATTTTTTTTTTTTATTGCCGTGACAAACTTTGGTGCATCATGTTATTGAAATTTGGTCAATCTTCATCGAGATCGGCATTATGTAGTTCGAGAAGAGTAGCGTTAACCTCCCCACCCTCCCCCCCCCATATCGCCCCACCCCCAGATGAGCACTAGATTTGAATGATAAATATACACCTTCCGTTAGTATCAGATATTGAAGTTTTTGGCCAATTCATCAAAATCGTCCATCTTTGTTCGAAAAGATATCGTATGAAGTCAGTGATTACGTGACACTCACTTCACCTGCGGACCACGTTACTCACCTACGAACACTCTCAAGATAATTTCCTTCCTCCGAGAAAACGATTTTACGTCCACAGTACAGTTATATTTAGACGTGGAGCTTCGGAGGGACGCTGGAAGTGGCGGTTGCCAGAGAGGTGGGGGAGTGGGAGATGTGCGACAGGGAAGTTGTATGGTGAGAGATGCGACTGGATGCGAGGTACGCTCTTGGAGTTTGGGATCATGGTCGGAGGGATCGGACTTTGGAGTTGGGAGGTGGAGGATGGCGACATGAAGTTGGAGCTATGGTGAGGGATCGGACTTGGAGTTGGGACGTTGCAGAGATCGACTCTGAAGTTGGAGGGAGAGGAGATGCCGGCCTTGAGTGAGATAGGGGAGAGATGCGGCTTCGAGTTGGTAGGGTAAGGGATGTGGACAATGAAATTGAATCAGGGGAGGGAATGCGTACTGAGTTGGCTAGGGTAAGAATCGTGGACATGAAATTAGATCGGGGGAAGGCATGCGACTTGAAAGTTAGGAGGTTGGAGCGAATACCGACATGAAGTTGAGATAGATGGAGGATGCAGACTTGGGAGTTTGGCATGGGTAGAGGGTATGCGCGACAGGAAGTTGAGAGAGATGGCAGGGAAAACTTGGTAGTTGGGAGGTTAGACGCGTAGGGAGGTAAGCGACATGAGTTGTCGCGGCTCACCAAATTCGAATCAATTCATCGTTGTCACACACGCAACCTGTCCACTCCGTCAACAACTTTTTGACCTAATCGTCCACAACTTTTTTGAGATATCGTGCTCACAGACAGGGTTGAAAACACAACCTGCATCCACCTTCAGTGGCGGAGTTAATGAACAAAATCTGTTCTCTCAAAAGGTAACCATT
>JAXMNL010000217.1:47972-67570 GCA_035128595.1 Eptatretus atami | reverse complement strand
CTCTTAGAACAGGTGTGCCTCTTACACAGGTGTGCCTCTTACACAGGTGTGCCTTGCGGTCCTGCAGGACGACACTTCAGATGAGGATCATCTTGAAAAGTCTTTGAAGTCCAGAAGATCAATGGGGATGTTGATCGACATCGGTGTTCGTCTCCCTTGGTGTTTGGATGTTATTTACAATCTTTTTGCACCGTAATGTGTTCACGCTTCGGTTGTTCATCTCCCCAAATTTATGAATACCATTTAATTCTATCCATCAACCTTTGGGGGTCATCGTGCTTTTCCATCTCATCAAAAAATTTGCTCCCAAATAAAACTTTAAAGCAAACGTTAAACTGTTCAGCCTGGTGGAGTGTGCGTTCTACCAGGTACCGTTCTGGTACCTCACCACCGAATTTGGGTGGAGGTTATGTTTTCACACCTGTCTGTCCTGTCTGTTTGAGATATTCTGCTCACAGACAGACAGACAAACAAACAGTCATGGACGGATTCGGACGAAACTTGGTAGACAGTGAGTGTGTGACAAAGGTAGAATTGATTGATAGATGTATTTATTTCCAAAGTAATAATCAAAGGCGCTGATGCCCTGTCCGATGTTCATCGCGAATCCCACACAACGTGACTTTACCTGGCACAGGTGTTGTGGAACTTAAGTCGTCAGAACATCCGGTGCGATCACACTAATCGCTGATAAGGGAACATCTTTGTGAGGAGTGTTTGGCCAAGAGAGGGACGTTTTGTGTTTACACCTCCCCTCCGTCAAGTGCATGTTTGGGTTTGAGTTGGACAACAATGTTGAGATGGGTCTCAGTTCTCAGCATAACCATGAGCCCCACATGAGAGGGCCCTGCTCGATACCATGAGCCCTGATTGAGAGGGGCCCGCTCGATACCATGAGCCCGATTGAGAGGGGCCCTGCTCGATACCAATGAGCCCTGCATTGAGAGGGGCCCTGCCTCGTATACCAATGAGCCCTGTATTGAGAGGGGCCCTGCTCGATACATGAGCGCCACATTGAGAGGGCGCCTGCTCGATACCATGAGCCCTGCATGAGAGGGGCCCTGCTCGATACCATGAGCGCCACATTGAGAGGGGCCTCTTCGATACCATGAGCCTGCCACATTGAGAGGGGGCCCTGCTCGATAACCATGAGCCCTGCATTGAGAGGGGCCTGTGCCTCGATACCATGAGCGCCACATTGAGAGGGCCCTGCCTCGATACCAATGAGCCCTGCATTGAGAGGGGCCCTGCTCGATACCATGAGCCCCACATTGAGAGGGCCTTCTCGATACCATGAGCCCCATTGAGAGGGCCCTGCTCGATACCATGAGCCCCACATTGAGAGGGGCCTGCTCGATACCATGACGCCCATTGAGAGGGCCCTGCTCGATACCATGAGCCCCATGAGAGGGGCCTTGCTCGATACATGAGCGCCAACATTGAGAGGGGCCCTGCTCGATACCATGAGCCCCACATTGAGAGGGGCCCTGCTCGATACCATGAGCGCCACATTGAGAGGGCCCTGCTCGAACCATGAGCCACATAAGGCCGCTAATAAGAGCCCTGACATTGAGAGGGCCCTGCTCGAATACAGTAGCCCACATTGAAGAGGGCCCTGCTCGTATACCATGAAGCCCTGCATTGAGATGGATCTCGGCCTCAGCCCATAAGCCTGCAGTAACTTATAAGTATTTTACATTAGTGAAGATGTGTTAAATTTAAATACAAAGTTTTGTTTTCCATTTCCAGTTCTTTTCTTGCTTCTTCTTCTTCCTTTAAAATACCATAATTTACACGAAGTGAAGCCTCTGTTGACTTAACGATAAAGGTGAACTGCTTTTATGAGTCATGAGTTCGAGCCCCTGTTGTGCTGTTACCAAACACCAGGTGCGTTGACTCAGCCTATCTGTCATACCAAGGTGGTTGGCTCAGCCTGTCTGTCATAGACAGGTGGGTTGGCTCAGCCTGTCTGTCATACCAGATGGGTTGACTCACCTTGTCTGTCATACGAGGTGGGTTGACTCAGCCTGTCTTGTCATACCAGGTCGGGTGACTCAGCTTGTCTGTCATACCAGTGGGTTGAGCGCTGCCTGTTTGTCATACCAAGGTGGGTTGACTCAGCCCTGTCGTCATACCAGGTTCGGTTGACTCAGCTGTCTGTCAATAGCCAAGGTTGGGTTGACTCAGCCTGCCTGTCATGCCAGGTGGGTTTGACTTCAGCCTGCCTGTCATGCCAGGTGGGTTGACTCAGCCTGACCTGTCATAACCAGGTGGGTTGACTTCAGCCTGTCAAACCAGGTGGGTTGACCTGCAGCCTGTCAAACCAAGGTGGGTTTGACTCAGCCTGTCTATCATTCCAAGGAGGGTGTACTCAGCCTGTCATGCCAGGTGGGTTGACTCAGCCTGCCTGTCATAACCAGGTGGGTTGACGCTGCCCTGTTTGTCATAACCCAGGTGGGTTTTACTCAGCTTTGTCTGTCATAACCAGGTGGGTTGACTTCAGCTGTCTGTCATACCAGGTGGGTTGACTCAGCCTGTCTGTCATAACCAGGTGGGTTGACTCAGTCTGTCTGTCATACCAGGTAGGTTGACTCAGCCTGCCTGTCATACCAGTGGGTTGACTCAGCCTGTTCAAACCAAGTGGGTTGACTCAGCCTGTCTATCATTCCAGGAGGGTTGACTCAGCCTGTCATGGCCAGGTGGGGTTGGAACTCCAGCTGCTGTCATACCAAGGTGGGTTGACGCCTGCCTGTTTGTCATGACCAGGTGGGTTGACTTAGCTTGTCTGTCCATACCAGGTGGGTTGACTCAGCCCTGTCTGTCATAACCAGGTGGGTTGACATCAGCTTGTCTGTCAATACCAGGTGGGTTGAACTCAGCCTGTCTGTCATGCCAGGTGGGTTGAACTCAGCCTGCCTGTCAATAACCAGGTGGTTTGATGCTGCTTGTTTGTCATACCAGGTGGTTGACTCAGCTTTGGTCTGCATACCAGGTGGGTTTGACTCCAGCCTGTCTGTCATAATCCAGGTGGGTTGACTCAGCCTGTCTGTCATGACCAGGTGGGTTGACTCAGTCCTGTCCTGTTCAATACCCAGGTAGGATTGACTCAGCCTGCCTGTCATACAGGTGGGTTGACAGCTGTCAAACCAAAAGTGGGTTGCCCTCAAGCCTTCTATCATTCCAAGGAGGGGTTGACTCAGCCTGTCATGCCAGGTGGGTTGACTCAAGCCCGCTGTCATACCAGGTGGGTTGACAGCTGCTGTTTGTCACATAACAAGGTGGTTGACTCAGCTTGTCTGTCATACGCAGGTGGGTTGACTCAGCCTGTCTGTCATACCAGGTGGGTTGACTCAGCCTGTCCTGTCATACCAGGTGGGTTGACTCAGCCTGTCTGTTCCATACCAAGGTAGGTTGACTCAGCCTATCTGTCATACAGGTGGGTTGACTTCAAGCCTGTCTATCATTCCATGGAGAGTTGACTCAGCCTGTATGCCAGGTGGGTTGACTCACGCCTGTCTGTCATACCAGGTGGGTTGAGCGCTGCCTGTCTGTCATAAAAAAAAACCCAGGTGGGTTTACTCAGCCTGTCTGTCATACCCCAGGCTGGGTTGACTCAGCCTGTCTATCATTTCCAGGAGGGGTTGACTCAGCCTGTCATGCCAGGTGGGTTGACTCAGCCTGCCTGTCATGAACCAGGTGGGTTGACTCAGCCTGCCTGTCATACCCAAGGTGGGTTGACGCTGCCTGTTGTCATACCAGGTGGGTTTCACATTCAGCTTGTCCTGTCATATCCAGGTGGGTTGACTCAGCCTGTCTGTCCATACCAGGTGAGGTTAACTCAGCCTGTCTGTCATATCAGGTTGGGTTGACTCAGCTGTCATCATTCCAGGAGGGTTGACTCAGCTGTCATGCCAGGTGGGTTGACTCAGGCCCTGTCTGTCATTCCAGTGGGTTGGGACTCAGCATGCCTGTCATACCAGGTGGGTTGACTCAGACTGTCTGTCATTCCAGGTGGGTTGACACTGCCTGTCTGTCATACCAGGTCGTTCACTCAGACTGTCTGTCATACAGGTGGGTTGACTCAGCCTTCATACAGGTGGGTTGAGCTCAGCCCTGGCAACCAAGGGTGGGTTGAACTCAGCCTGTCTGTCCATTCCAGGTGGGTTGACTCAGCCTGTCAACCAAGGTGGGTTGAACTCAGCTGTCACCAGGTGGGTTGACTCAGCCTGTCCAAACCAGGTGGGTTGACTCAGCCTGTCTTTCATACCAGGTGGGTTTTGACTCAGCATGTCAAACCAGGTGGGTTGACTCAAGCCTCATCTGTCATTCAGGTGGGTTGACTCAGCCTGTCACCAGGTGGGTTGGACTCAGCCTTCCTGTCCACACCAGGGTGGGTTGACGCTGCCTGTCTGTCATAACAGGTGGGTTGACTAGCCTAATCAAACCAGGTGGGTTGACTCAGCCCTGGCCTGTCACAACCAGGTGGGTTGACTCAGCCTGTCCATACCAGGTGGGTTGACTCAGCCTATCTGTCACACTAACCAAAGTGGGTTGACTCAGCCTGCATGTCAAACAAGGTGGGTTTATCAGCTTGCATGTATACCCAGGTGGGTTGACCCAGCCTGCCTGTCATACCCGTGTGGGTTGACTCAGCTGTCTGTCATACCAGGTGGGTTGACCTCAGCCTGTCTGGCATTCCAGGTGGGTTGACTCAGCCGTTGTCAAATCAGGTGGGTTGACGCAGACTGTTTTGTCATACCAAGTGGGTTGACTCAGACTGTCAAACCCAAGGTGGGGATTGACGCAGACTGTCTGTCATACAAGGTGGGTTTAAAGCTCAGCTGTCCATACCAAAAGTGGGTACTCAGCTGTCTGTCACACCCAAAGTGGGTTGACTCAGACTGTCTGTCATACCAGGTGGGTTTTGAACTCAGCCTGTCAATAGCAAGGTGGGTTGACTCAGCCCTGTCTGTCAGTAAAAACACCAAGTGGGTTGACTCAGCCTGTCTATCACACCAAGTGGGTTGACTCAGCCTGTCTGTCATACCAAGGTGGTTTGCTCAGCCTGGGTCTGTCATAGCCAGGTGGGTTGAAATCAGCCTGTCTGTCATACCAGGTGGGTTGACTCAGCCTGTCTGTCATACCAGGTTGGTTGACTCAGCCTGTCTGTCATACCAGGTGGGTTGACTCAGCTGTATGTCAGTAACCCAAGGTTGGGTTGACTCAGCCTGTCTGTCATACCAAGGTGGGGTTGACTCGCATGTCTGTCAATACGCAGGTGGGTTGACTCAGCCTGTCTGTCATACCAGGTGGTTGAGCTCAGCCTGTCTGTTCATACCAGGTGGGTTGACTCAGCCTGTCTGTCATACAGGTGGGTTGACTCAGCCTCTTCATTCCAGGTGGGTTGACGTCAGCTGGTCTGTCATTAACAGGTGGGGTTGGCTCAGCCCTCGTCAATCCTTCCGAGGGTCAGCAAAATGAGTACCAAGCTTACTGGAACTTGGGGGCCAACTGCAATCAGCGCAACAGCTGCACTCCGGCAATGGACACAAACTAAGCAACTACAGGTATTATACAAAAATGAAATTATTAAACCATCCAATATCTTCCTTTGCCAATGAATATTCTTCATGGTTTTTTTGTGAAAGTTCGGATTTTTCCTTCAGAAATTGGAACAGCAATTTTATTTTACATGAATATTTTGGTTTCCCACGGTTTTAATTGATTCCCTCCCGGCCACAAGTGATATTTACACGTCGTGTTCTCTGTACGACGTCCCTCACGGAGGACTTGCAAAACGAACCTGAAAAACAACGTTTTCTCATATCCACCGCAACGTACGTGTACGTCCTTTTAGGTTCCAAAGATGGCGCGTGCGAGCGGCCTTCACGGTTGCCGACGTTCCTTTTGGGAGTTCCAAAGATGGCCGTTGCGACGCTTCAACGTTGCGTGCACGTTTAATGTATTAACTTAGCGAAAGTCAGGGTAGTTATGTAGCCGAAATATCCCTCCTTACAACAACACAAAATCCTGAAGTCGGCAATCCATGACTCAAAGGAGGGAATCGAAATTTGCGTGATGACGTCAGACGTGACGTAATTGTGCGAGTTTGACCAAATGAGAAGCGGCCGTGTCTTCGTTTCACTGAAGTTTGTATCGGATACGCACAGGTTCCGCCGTTGAAATAACAATTTATTTTTAACAATTTTTATTTTCTCCTCACAAATTATTTCTCGTTCTGTACATGTTAGCGAATGTTCGGAGAATGTTTTTCTCAGTTTATCGCAGAACGGCTTCTTCCCACCGGAAATGGCCGACGTGGAGCCTCCTCTTGGAATTTCAGGGATTTCAAAAATGGCGGCCGCGGAATTTTTGGGGTGCCTGTTGCATGTCGCAGCTTGTTGCTCCCTGTTGCGACCTGCCACGGACGTCGCTGGTCGATGCTGTGGGACGCTTCTCGGAGCCGTGGGCGGCGAGCTGCCGGCCAACTTCGAGGCTTCCAACCGGGTCGAGCTTCATGTTGGAGGGAACGCGCGTTTCAAGCGCCGGCCTCGCGTCGTGCCAAACATCCATTACCGGGTCGTCGTCCCCCGCCACGGAAAGACCAGTGCGTCGCCGACAAGACCGCTCACGTCCAAACTGCCAGCACCTTCGGCTCCACACGAAGACATATAACCGGTTAGAGTCTCCATATGGGAGCCTGGCGGGTGAGCGTGAAGACCTTTCGCTCGAATTCTCAAACAGCCTTCCGGCTTCGGTCCGCACACGAAAGACCTATAACCGGTTATAGTGTCCGTACGGAGACCAGTGCGTTTGACCGTCAAGACCGCTCCACTCCAACTTCCAGCACCTTCGGCTCCACACGAAGACCTATAACCGGTTAAAAGTCTCCCTATGGAGCCTGGCGGGTGAGCGTGAAGACCTTTCGCTCGGAATTCTCAACACCTTCGGCTTCGGGGTCCACACGAAAGACGCTATAACCGGTTATAGGTCGCGTAGCGGAAGAACCAGTGGGCGTGACCGTCAAGTAACGCTCACGTCCAACTTCAGCACTTCGCTCCATCTCGAAGACCTATAACCGGTTATGGTCTCTGTACGGAGACCCAGTGCGTAAACCGTCAAGACCGTCACTCCAACTTCCCAGCACTTTCGGCTCCACACGAAGACCTATAATAACGCGGGTTATAGTCTCCGTACCGGAGCCTGGCTGTGGAGCGTGAAGACGTTTCGCTCGAATTCTCAACACCTTCGGCTTCGGGGTTCCCGTTTCCCACGGACTCTCCGGGTCCCAGCGTCACCACAGACGTCACCATTATAATAGGGTGAGAAGGGGAGGGTCGGGCAGTTGTGAATTGGCCTGAAGGATGGCGGGTGAGTTCCAAACCAGAATGGATTATTTAATATGGTGAGAAGGGGAGGGTCGGGCGTTGTGGATTGGCTGAAGGATGGCGGGTGAGTCAAACGCAGAATGGATTATAAAATAGGGTGAGAAGGGGAGGGTCGGGCGTTGTGAATTGGCTGAAAAGGATTGGCGGGGTGAGTCAAACAAGAATGGATTATAAATATGGTGTAGAAGGGGAGGGTCGGGCGTTTGAATTGCTTGCCGAACAGTTTCCCTCATTTGGGCTAGGTGTGTGCTGTGCTGAAACAGGTGAATGCGAAACATTGGAACTTCGGTTTCAGGTGAAGTGTGTGTGTAATTTTTATTGTGTCTCTCTTCCGTGTCCCTGTTTGTTTGTGGTGTCCCTATCCTCTGACCCTCATAATCCTGTCTGTGCATGTCTTGTTTGCCGTGTCCTGTCTACGTGTGTTTTCTGTGTCGGTGTTTTTATCTGGTGTTTTGTGAGTGTGTGTGAATACCGAGTCTAGGTGTGAGTAGTATTCGGAATGTATTTCCACCTGAATGTTGGAGCCTGCACCGTGTGGTGACATGGGTTTGGGGCAAAGGAAAACGAGACAAACCCGTTGACACAAGTTTCCCCCTAAAAAAACCGAGAACCAAGTCGGGGATGAAGGAGGGGACCCTGCGACTCAATATTGAGGACAGGTGAGAAGACCATTTGATGGAATTTTGTTCTGATTTGGGAAATTAAAACCGGAAGAGAAAAAATTGTTCAGGCTCAGGAGGAACAGGAAAAAGGCCACTTAAGAGAAATCCAGAGCAGTGTGTGGTCCAGAAACAAGGTGAAGGACATCAGAAACGTTCTCTGTATCCAGGTGCAGGGACCGTATCCGCTGGGGACAAACAACTGTGAGGGCAGCCTCCTTCGGTCACAGTTATCGAGAGCAAAATGAGTGCTCTTGGTGATTTAAAGATAAACACAGCAAGGTTCAAGACCAAAGCTGTAGTTGACATTGTGGCCACTCATACACACGTTAGCCCACCGATGTTGAAACAAGAGTGTCCGCCGGATGGAATACAATGGCTGAACTCGACAAGCACAGGTTGCTTCAAGCACCGAGGTGAGTGGACGCTAATATCGGCTGTGGAACTCAGGTATTAGGCAGCAACTGAGTCCGCTTGGAAGTTATTAAGTGGTGAGTTTGGTGATCCATGTCTGTTCGATGTTGTCTTCCCCGTCCGCAAATGGTCCGCCCGCCTTACATCTCGAGAAGGCATCTGTGCAGGGTGCTGATCTGCTCGGTGTGGTTATGTGTGTCAAGGTGATGCAGCATGGGGTGGTGGTGCCTTCAACAATCAGATTCCTTCAAGCTGCTGGAGTGGAGACCCTCAAACGACTAAACCGCGAGCGAAGAAAGCTCCACGATGTGGTGCAGTACCGGAGGTATCAGGTGGAGCCCTGGTGTTTAGAACCCACGCTGTGAGTCGAGTGTCGGTGAGAATGATTGAAGCGTAGATGTGGAGACAATGACCCTCATGGTGTGCAACATATCTTGATAGATCCACAGAATGCCAAGAGGAGTAAAAAATGAAGATTTGTAAAGAATTAAATTGGGTAACCAACAAACTAGACTTCATGATCAAAGCCATAGGTCCTTTTTGGTCCTACAAAAAAAAAGGTCCCATACACTTGACTTCTCCCCTTTCAGGGGCAGGTGTTTCCTAGTAGATGGTAGTAGATCACCGCAGCAGATTTCAGTTTATATAGATTGTAAGTAAGATCACCGCAGCAGATTTTCAGTTGATGTAGATTGTAGTAGATCAACCGTAGCAATTGCAAAGGAGGATCACGGCAACAGATTTCAGTTGATATAGATTTGCAAGTAGATCACACGCAGCAGATTTCCAGTGATATAAGCTTGTAAAGTCGATCACGCGTAGCAGATTTTCAAGTTGATATAGGATTGGCAGTAGATCCCCCGCCAGGCAGATTTCAGTTGATATAGATTGGCAGTAGATCCCCGCATCGCAGATTTTCAGTTGATATAGATTTGTAGTAGATCACCATAGCAGATTTCAGTGATCCTGCAGCCAGATTTCAGTTGATATAGTTATTGCCAGTAGAATCACTGCAGCAAGATTTCAAGTTGGTATAGATTGCAGTAGATCACCCGCAGCAGATTTCAGTTGAATATAGATTCGGAGTAGATCACCGCAAGCGATTTCAGTTGATATAGAATTGGTAAGTAGATCACCGCAGGCAGAATTCTCAGTTGATATAGATTGCAGTAATTCACTGCAGCAAGATTTCAGTTGATATAGATTGGAGTAGATCACCGCAGCAGATTTCAGTTGATTTATAGATTGCCAGTAAGATCACCGCATGCAGATTTCAAGTTGATATAGATTGGCAGTAGATCACTGCAGCAGATTTCAGTTGATATAGATTGGGAGTAGATCACTGCAACAGCAGATTTCAGTTGATATAGATTGAAGTTAGATCAACCGCAGCAAAATTTCAGTCATATAGAATCCTAAATTAAAAGATCAGCTCGTGTTCCATAATCCTCGTGAGTGTCTTGATTTGTTAAAAAAAAAAAAAAAAAGGGGACGGGGAGATGTGCGTCCAGTCGTTGATGCGGAATGCGAGCACGGGGCAGTGGTTAAGGAGCCCCGCCCGATCTTCGCTACGTCATGTGGACCCGCCCATATTCCGTGTTGCCGTACATAACGGCATTTTCACGGAGCATTCGGTTTGAGAATTGTGTCAAAAACACGAGCATCCGGTTTTGAGGGAGACTTTAAAAACCCAGGGTACGTGGATCGATCCGTTGGTGAAAATGTCCTCACCTGTGATGACTGTGACGGTGGCGAGTTTGTGTTCAGGTGTTGTCGAATCCTTTGTTGTTGCTGGAAGATTGTGCAACGAAGCAAGATGGAGGAAAATAAGTGGCGAAGTACGGAGCACATTCACTTCGAAATCCGAGATGGTTCTCTGGAGGCAGCAGCTCGGAATTCAACCTCTTTCGCTTTTCCCAACATGCCCACAGTGAGCGATGGGATGAAGAGTTTTTGGGGATGAGGAACAAGAAATGAACAGATTGAGGATGAGTGTTAATATGGAGGAGATTGGAGGATGAGTGTTAATATGGAGGAGATTGGAGGATGAGTGTTATAATGGAGGGATTTGAGGATGAGTGTTATAATGGAGGAGATTGAGGATGAAAGAGGTTAAATGGAGGAGATTGAGGTGAGTGTTAATAATGGAGAGAATGAAGGATGTGTGTTTATAAATGGAGGAGATTGAGGATGAGAGTTATAAATGGGAGGAGATTGAGGATGTGTGTTATAATGAGGAGATTGAAGGAATGAGTGGTTATAATGGAAGGAGATTGAGGATGAGTGTTATATGGAGGAAGATTGAGGAATGAGTGTTAATATGGAGGGATTGAAGAGATGAGTGGTTAATAATGGAGGAGTTGAGGATGTGTGTTAATAATGGAGGAGATTGAGGATGAGAGTTATAATGGGGAGATTGAGGATGTGTGTTTATAAATGGAGGAGAATTGAGGATGAGTGTTATAATGGAGGAGAAATTGAGGATGAGTGTTATAATGGAGAGAATTGAGGATGAGAAGTTATTAATGGACGGAGATTGAGGATGGTGTGTTATAATGGAGGAGATTGAGGATGAGTGTTATAATGGAGGAGATTTGAGGGATGAGTGTTAAATTGGAGGAGATTGAGGAATGAGAGTTATAAATGGAGGAGATTGAGGATGTGGTGTTATAAATGGAGGAGATTGAGGATGAGTGTTATAATGGAAGGAGATTGAGGATGAGTGTTATAATGGAGGAGAATTGAGGGATGAGTGTTATAATGGAGGAGATTGAGGATGCGTGGTTAATATGGAGGAGATTGAGGATGAGTGTTTATATATGGAGGAAGATTGGAGGATGAGTGTTATAATGGAGGAAGATTTGAGGATGAGTGTTATAATGGAGGAGATTGAGGATGCCGTGTTAATATGGAGGAGATTGAGGATGGTGTTATAATGGAGGAGAATTGAGGATGAGTGTTTAATATGGAGGAGATTGAGGAATGAGTGTTATAAATGGAGGAGATTGAAGGATGCGTGTTAATATGGAGGAGATTGAGGATGGGTGTTATTAATGGAGGAGAGTGAGGATGAGTGTTAATATGGAGGAAGGTTGAGGATGAGTGTTATAATGGAAGAGATTGATGGCTGGTTATAAAGGAAGAGATTGATGAATGTTTATAATGAGGAGATTGAAGATGAATGATTGTTCTGCTGTTTGTGTTGTGTAAGTTTAATTCGTACTTTGATTAATTTTGGGATGAACACATAACTCCATCAATTCCCATTGTGGATTTTCCCTTCAGAATCTGGAGCTTGCTGTTTGTGAATTCTTTGATCGAGGCATGTGTCGTCATGGTAAGTGGTCACTTCCACAAAGGAGCGCGCCTATTTGGGGGAGTTTGGGGTGGTGGGATGGAGTTGAGAGGGGAAGAAATTGAGAAATGAATTAAGAGAACATTATAGGATTAAAAAAAAGGAAGTTTTGGGATTCGATTGTCATGGTGTTGTCAGAAATTGTGCTGTGGGGAAAGGGGGAGAGATCGTTCTCAGGACTATTTTAAAAAGAAAGTTAAAAAAAAATTGTTTCATATACACAGTCGAGGCCGTGGAAGACGGTAGAAGTACATGTGAAACGGATCGGGACACACAGGACAAAAGGAACAAACAGTAAAGAGCGGGAAACACCACAGCAGAGCCGAAGGCAGGGCAGAGGGAGGCAGAACAAACAAAGGTGTGGGAGGAACGGGGGTGCAGGAGAAGATGCAATGTGGTGGACCAAGATGGATCCAGAAGGGAAACCCTCAAGGGGGGAAAAACTGGAAATTTGGAAAGGAAGGGATTGAGGTCGGGTTATAGCAGGGGATGGGGTGGGGTGACGAGGCGAGAAAAGATCATGGTTGTTGGCTTGAGGACGACATGAAGATGGTGTGAACTGATGTCTTGAATACCGACATGGAGGGACAGGACGAGATTGAAGAGGAATGTTGGAAGTTGGTTCCAAGGCGGAAAAAGAGGAACGAATGGAGTGGAGGTGAGGCAGTTGATTCCTGGATTTTAGGTAGTTTTCCACCCGATGGGATGGTGGACCGGTGTGCTCTGCAAAAAGCTGGTGGTTGGAGGGGCGACAAAAGCACGAAAGAGAGAGGATGCAAGGGCCAGAAAGGAGGTTGGTAGAAGATTAGAGAGACACCGACCTGTCTCGATGGCGAAGTGATAGGCCATAGACGCGACCAGCTTCAACATGCGTGGGGGATTCCAATGATATCGAAGGCCTTGTTCGCACGGCGTCCAGCTCAGCAACGTGGTGAGGCAGGGGAAGCCAGCCCATAGGGGGGAGCAGTACTCCATCAAGCCTCAGATGAAAGCCTTGTACGTGGATAGGAGTTCAAATATCATTGGCTAATTCCAAAGAGACGTGTTGTCGTGTTGGCCGGAGAAATAGGAATCACGGCTGGTGGATGAAATAGCTGGCACCTTTAAGCCAAGCAAATAAAATATCGAGAAAATAACAAGAGCTGAAATATTCACGGTCCGAAAACCTGAACACACTGCACTCATAAATGCTACGGAAGTGTTTACCTTACTCGCAAATCCGTGTCTCCAATGAGGATTCCGTCTATCGTTTTATTTTAACACATTGTACCTAAATTTAATGAGATCGGGTTTGAGTGTTCAAAATGTTACAACACTTTTGTACCAGAGGTTGTTTTTTCAAAAGATGGTTGGGCTCGATGTACAGGTTTGGACACTGAAGGTGAAGATATTTCCGAGCCGGTTTGAAAAGTCCAACCACTGATCAATAAAAGGACGAGGACGAATTAAAAACAAACATACTGGGTTAACTTGGAAAGGGGGATGGGGGGGAAAGCAGGGTGTCCATCGAATAGGTTGTGCCTTAAGAACAGTATAGACCATGTGATCGGAGTGGGGCGGCATTACTCTTGGTAAATCAGGAATCTGCCAGAGCTAAGGTCGTCTTGTTAAACGAGGAGGCGGCGAGTGGGTTATATCTTCGCGTACGATAGGGTAATATTGGTTGTGTAAATCCTCCTGTGAACGTGCGAGCCGGGTGGAGGAACTTGTGGCACCCGCCCATGCAGACAAGCAGGGAAAGCGCTTCACACAACTTTGATTTCTGGAACGCTATGAAGACCTGGCCTGAGGGCGAAAGCTTTTTGCTGAGCAGCCGTTGTTTTGGGGAGACAAAAGGTTGAGGTGCTCGGAATGGCAAGTAAAGCTCGGAGGTCGAAATGGGAGACACCCGAAATGAAGTGTAAATTGGATCACAGACCGCAAGCCTGAAAGGAAAGCAGCTCGAGAGACGACAGACTAGGGACAGGTATAACAGACGAGAGAAGAGGTGATTCAAATGAAACAGGAAGTAATGAGGAAGTGTATACCTGGGTTCGGGTGGTTGAGGATGGTTTTTTTTTTCTGGTGGGATGCTTGTTGCACTTGGCACCTCGTGGGAAGGATGGTGGTTGCGGTAGTGTTTGAGTAGAAATGTGAGAGAGCAAGAGCAGCAAGACCAATATGGAAGAATGATGATTTATCCTTGAACGGTGAGGCGTGCGTTTTTTTTGAAGTTGTTCGCGGTTCAATTGAATAAAAGCCCCAATGGCTCGTGTGGGCATCAAATAGAAGGTTTTCTAATCTCCTTAAGATTCTATATGGTCGCAGGAGCCGGTGTCCATTTCCGAGCACGTGACTGGCGCAAGAAACAACGTCCGTGTGCAAGCCAACATTGAAATGCTTGTCTTTGTAAGATGGAAGACCGGTGCGAGTCCCGCTGCCATCCAGTACCGACATGAGCCGCATGCCGACTGCTTATTTCTACTCAAGAGGCGGGTCAGAAAAATTTCGATGTCTTACCTTTTTTGTGCCGCTGCGCTTGTTTCCAAAAACCAATTAAAGTCAGACCCAAACCACATCAGAGGTTTTCTTCTCATCTCGTTCTCTTTTCTCCTTCTTCCTTTTTCTTCTCCCCCCCCCCGCCCCATTCTGTTTGCCCTCTTTCTTCTTTTTTATTTTTGAGCCAATTAACTCGCATTTGTGAGAGTCTTCTCTCTGACACCATTAAACGATTAATTACATATCGAAGTCCTTATTAATCCCCGTCGCTTACAACGGGGTTAACGCACCCCCCCCCAACTTTTAATGAGTCCTATGGGGTATTTTATTATGACTTTCTGATCCCATCTTCCACCAACTTTACGCTGGACGATACACCATTTACCGAGAGAGAGTTGGGGTCCTTCCCGACCTCACAAAGACCCGTCCCGCTCCCCAAGACTGGTAAAAATCCCCGTGGACACCTCCGAGTACATCCAACACAGTCATGTGGTTCAGGAGTGTAATAAAAATCCAAAGGGGTTTGCTGATAGCGCAGTGTCCAAGAAGCTGACTCCCCAAATAATTGAGGGAACACAGGTCAAACGAGCGTTTTTATGAGACTGAGGGATTCGTCATCCTTGGTTGGTCATTTCCCTGGGTTTTGGATGTGGCTCCAACGACGAGTGGTCTCACAGTGAAGGAGCAGTCCGATGCCGCGCTTGAGTCTGTGGTTGATCGGGAGGAGTTGGAAGCGCGCTGGGATTACGGGTTCTGGGTCAAAACTAAGATCGAGGCCTTTTCAAAAATGACATGCTTGGATTGCTGCTATCTGTCTGCACCTGTTTGTGGTGAGGATGTTGAGGTCACGGAGAGATTCAACTACCTTGATGGTGATGTTTTCATGTTTCCGCTATCGTTGTGAGCCAGAGGTCAATAGACGTCTGGGTCGTGCCTGGAGAGTCATGGATTCACTGGATGTGGCGTTGTCGATACCCTCTGCAGCAGGACGGAAGTCCGAGTCTTTAAGTCCTTGGTGCTTCCAGTCTTGCTTCGACGGGATGTGAGACTTGGACTCTAGACCAGGGAATTTGAACACGGAGACCTTAATTCCTTTCTACAGGTCTCTTCGAGAATCCTTGGCTTATCGCTGGTCGACTTGCGTCCACGAGGCGGTTTGCTGAGAGAGACTGGATGAGATTTGTTGACCATGTAAAATAGTCGTGAGCCGTCCAGCTGCGGCTGTATGGACTGTGTTCGTTTTCCCGACGCTGATCCCTGCCTCAAAAAACGCAGATTCTCTCAGCGAGGGAACCCGAGTGAGCGGAGGAGGCCAATGGGCCGACCACGTGACTCGTGGTTGCAGCAGGTTGATCGGCATCTCAAGGAGAATGGAGATGGGCCCAGGCATCTGCCTGGCGGGTTGACCAGACCGGAGGCCCCTGGAGTCCCCGACGGAAAGTGGACGCAGCGACCGCGCTGCTCGCAGCGCATGCTCCCTACCTGACCTTGACCTGACACATAAGATCTTTAAGCCAACATTGAGAGGGGCCCTGCTCGATACCATGAGCCCTGCATTGAGATGGATCTCGGCCTCAGCACCATGAGCGCCACATTGACAGGGGCCTTGCTCGATACCGTGAGCCCTGCATTGAGAGGGGCCCTGCTCGATACCGTGAGCCCTGCATTGAGAGGGGCCCTGCTCGATACCATGAGCGCCACATTGACAGGGGCCTTGCTCGATACCATGAGCCCCACATTGAGAGGCCACTGCTCGATCCATTGAGCGCCACATAGAGGCCTTTCCCTGATACCATGAGCCCCACATAATAGGCCCTGCTCAATCCATGACCCACATTGAGAGGGGCCTTGCTCATACCATGAAGCGCACATTGAGAGGGCCATGCTCGAACCATAGCCCTGCATTGGCGAGTGCCCTGCTCTATACCAGAGCCCACATTAGAGTAGCCTTGCCGATCCATGAGCGCCCACATGAGGGGCCTGCTCGATACCTAGCCCCACATGCAGAGAGGGCCCTGCCTCGATACCATACCCCACATGAGAGGGCCTTGGCCTCGATACCATGAGCGCCAATTGAAAGGCCCTGCTCGATACCATAGCCCACATTGAGACGCCTTGCTCGAACAGACGCACATGAGATGTCCCTGTCTACAAGCCCTGCACTTGAGATGATCTCGGCCTCACACTGAGCCCACATTAGCAGGCGCCTTGCTCAGATACCGTAGCCCTGCATGAGAGGCCCTCTCGCATCCGTAGCCCGCTGGAGAGGTGCCCGCTCGATACATGGCGCCACATGACAGCCTCTCCCCCTCCTATAGCCCCATCATTAGAAGGGCCTGCTCGACAATAGCCACATTAGAGGCCACGCTCATACATGAGCCCCACTGAGAGGCCCTCTCTGATCATGCAGCCCACATACGAGGGGCCTGCTCGTGATACCATGGGCGCACATTGCACGAGCCCCTGACTCTGATACCCATGAGCCCGCATTGAGCACGGCTCTGCCGATACCATGAGCCCCACATGAAGGCGCCTTGTCGATACAGAGCGCCACATTGAAAGGCCCTGCTCAATACTGAAGCCCCACATTGAGAGGCCTGCCGATACATGACCCACATGAGGGGCTGCTCAACCATGAGCCAATGAGAGGGCCCTGCGCGAACACATAGAGCCCCACAGTTGAAGAGGGCTTGCCCTGGATACCATTCGCCACATTGAAGGGCCCTGACTCGATACCATGATCCTGCATTGAATGGACTCGCCTCAGCACCATGAGCCCTGCAGTAATTTATTAAGTATTTACATTAGTGAGGATGTGTAAATTTAAATAAAAGTTGTTTTCCATTATCCGTCTTTTCTTGCTTCTTCTTCTTCTTCTTCTTCTTCTTCTTCTTCTTCTTCTTCTTCTTCTTAAAATACATCATTTTACCAGTGAAGTGTGTTGTTGGCTTATAAGGTGACTGCTTTAAGAGTCTTGAGTTCGAGCCCCTGTTGTGCTGTTACCAAACACATGGGTGAGCTCAGCGCTGTCTGTCATACCAGGTGGGTTGACTCAGCCTGTCTGTCATACCGAGTGGTTGCTAGCCGTCTGTCATAACAGGTGGGTTGTACTAGCCTGTCAGCCAGTTGGGTTGACTCAGCCTGTCTCTGGTCATGCCAGGTGGGTTGACTCAGCTGTCTTCATACCAGGTGGGTTGCGCTGCATGTTGTTGCATAACAGGTGGGTTGACTCAGCCTGTTGTCATACAGGTGGGTTGACTCAGCTGTCTATCATACCAGGCTAGGGTTGAACTCAGCCTGTATGCAGATGGGTTGACTCAGACCTGCTGTCTACAGGGGGTTGACTCAGCCTGTCTGTCATACCAGGTGGTTGACCAGCTGTCTGGTCATCGGTGGTGATCAGCTCTGTCTTCAGGTGGGTTGACTCAGCCTGTCTGTATACAGGTGGGTTGACTCAGCTGTCTGTCATACCAGGTGGGTTGACTCAGCTCTGTCATACCAGGTGGGTTGACTCAGCTGTCTGTCATCAGGTGGGTTGACACGCTGCCCTGTCTGTCATACCAGGTGGGTTGACTCAGCCTGTTGTCATCAGGTGGGTTGACGCTGCCTGTCTGTCTCAGGTGGGTTGACAGCCTGTTGTCATACAGGTGGGTTGGCTCAGCTGTCTGTCATACCAGGTGGGTTGACTCAGCCTGTCAACAGGTGGGTTGACTCAGCTATCAACAGGTGGGTGACTAGCTGTTGTCATCCAGGTGGGTTGACTCAGCCTGTCTCATACCAGGTGGGTTGACTCAGCCTGTCTGTCATACCAGGTGGGTTGACTCAGCCTGTCTGTCATCAGGTGGGTTGACTGCTGTCTGTCATACCAGGGGGTTGACTCAGCCTGTCTGTCATACCAGTGGGTTGACTCAGCCGTCTGTCATACCAGGTGGGTTGACTCAGCCTGTCTGTCATACAGGTGGGTTGACTCAGCTGTCTGTCATACCAGGTGGGTTGACTCAGCTGTCTGTCATACCAGGTGGGTTGACTCAGCCTGTCTGTCATACCAGGTGGGTGACTCAGCCTGTTTCATCAGTTGGGTTACGGCTGTGTCTGTCATACCAGGTGGGTGACTCAGCCTGTCTGTCATACCAGGTGGGTTGACTGCTGCCTGTCTGTCATACCAGGTGGTTGACTGCTTGTCTGTCATACCAGTGGGTTGACCTCGACTGTCTGTCATACCAGGTGGGTTTGACTCAGCCTGTCATACCAGGTGGGTTCTAGCAGCTGTCACCAGGTGGGTTGACTCAGCCTGTCTGTCATACCAGGGTGGTTGACTCAGCTGTTCTGTCATTACCAGGTGGGTTGACTCAGCCTGTCTGTCATACCAGGTGGGTTGACTCAGCCTGTCTGTCATACCAGGTGGGTTGCTCAGCCTGTCTGTCAACCAGGTGGTTGGCTCAGCCTGTCATCCTTCGAGGTCAGCAAAATGAGTACCAGCTTACTGAACTAGGGGGCACTGCATCAGGCACAGCTGCACTCCTGGCAATGACACAACCAAAGAACTACAGGTATCATACAAAAATATATATATTATAAACCATCCAATAATTCCTTTGCCATGAATATTTCCAATGGTTTTTGTAAAAGTTCGGATTTTTTTTCAGAAATTGCAACACATTTTTTTTACATAATATTTGGTTTCACGGTTTTAATTGATTCTCCCGCACAAGTATATTTACACGTCGTGTTCTCGTACGAGGTCCTCACCGAGACGTGCAAAACGAACGAAAACAACGTGCCGTGTTGTTCCAACGTTACAGTTTCGAGAGGAAATGAGTGCTCTTGTGGAATTTAAGATAAACACACAAGGTTCAAGACCCAAAGCTGTAGTTACATGGTGGCCCTCATACCACAGTAACACCGATGTTGAACAAGAGTGTCGCGGGATGGAATGAATGGCTGAACTCAGGAACACAGGGTTGCTTCAAGCAACCGGGGTGAGTGACCTATATCGGGCTGTGGAACTCAGGTAATTAGCACAACTGAGTCCGCTATGGAAGTTATTAAGTGGTGGAGTTTGGGTGATCCATGTCTGTTCGATGTTGTCTTCCCGTCCGCAAATGGTCGCCCCTTACATCTCGAGAAAGGGCATCTGTGCAGGGTGCTGATCTGCTCGGTGTGTATATGTGTGGCAAGGTGATGCAGCATGGGGTGGTGGTGCCTTCAACAATCACGATTCCTTCAAGCTGCTGGAGTGGAGACCCTCAAACGGACTAACCCGAGCGAAGAAGCCTCCACGATGTGGTGCAGGTACCGAGGTAT
>JAXMNL010000217.1:0-18863 GCA_035128595.1 Eptatretus atami | reverse complement strand
ACTTGAAATTGAACAGGATGTCATCGTGATTTGCAACAATTGGTGGATTCACTGAGAATCAAAACAATCGATGTAACCATTTGACATGGTCAAAGGGTACTGACGAATTCACCCCATGACAAAGGAAGTTTTTGAGGTGAATTTTATAGTCCACCCTCAAATAAGTTTTTTAAAATCAAATGAAAACTGGCAGAGCTTTTCTGTGCTACTGTAGTACTCGTGAGAAAACTTGTAGAGCAAAATTATCGATGTAAGGCCATCAAGCACTTTAGGCGCAATTGAATTAAATGGGCCCACAAGGGTGACGAGTCATTCTCTTGGAGGTTGTAGTGGTGACAAGATTGAAACCAGCGCGGACTCGTCTCTTGGGTGACAAAAGTTACGGGGCAAGATGGGGATCCCACCGATTGAAATCGAGATCTCTAAGACCTGTGTCATTGGTGTTTTCAAGGTGATGTCGCATTCGGTGTGTAGCAAGCGAGTCATCTTGTCAGTGAGTCAATGGTGATGTGTGACAAGTACTTCATGTGTGTATCAGTGAGTCTCTGGTGTGTACATGCAGTCCGATGCTTGTGTAGAGAGTCTGCTGTGTATCGCAAGTGGAGTCAGTCGTGTAGTAGTCGATTGTTCACAAGTGAGTCATTAATGTGTGTAAAAGTGAAGTCATGCTTTGTAAGAGAGTCTGGTGTGACCAAGGATGTCGGTTGTGACAAGTTGGAGTCGCTGCTGTGTACAAGTGGATCGTGGGCTGTAACAGACGGTGCTGTTAAAAGTGAGTGCGATGCTTTGTAGAGAGTTGGTGTGTGCAAGTGAGTCATGGTGTGTACTATTGAGTCATGGTGTGTACAAGCGAGTCATGGTGTGTAAAAGTGAGTCATGGTGTGTACTATTGAGTCATGGTGTGTACTATTGAGTCATGGTGTGTACAAGTGAGTCATGGTGTGTAAAAAGTGAGCTCTTATGGGCTTTGTAAGAGGGAGTCTTGTGTGCCGTCGCTGTGTTGCAGAGAGTTCATGCGTGGTGTACGAGGGTGCATTGTCGTTTCGATTGAGTCGTGCTGTGTACAAGTCGTGCATGTGTGTAAAAAAGTGGAGTCATGCTGTTGTAGAGAGTCTGGGCTGTTACCATGGAGCAGGGGTGTGTACAAGGTTGTAGTCATGGTTGTTATACAAGTGCAGTCATGTTGGTGTCAAAGGAGTCATGCTTTGTAAGAGGTATGGTGTGCGTAACAAGTTGTTGTTCATGGGTGTGATACAAGTGACGGTCTTTGGGTTTACAAGCGATCATGCTTTTGTTAGGAGTCTTGTCTGATCTGTTACAGTGAGTCGTGCCCTGTTTACAAGTGGGGAGTCAATGGTGTGCTTACAAGCGAGTCATGCTTTGTAAGAGGAGTCTTTTTGGATGTGTACAAGTGAGTCGTGCTGTGTACAAGTGAGTCGTGCTGTGTACAAGTGAGTCATGGTGTGTACTATTGAGTCATGGTGTGTACAAGCGAGTCATGGTGTGTGCAAGTGAGTCATGGTATGTACTATTGAGTCATGGTGTGTACTATTGAGTCATGGTGTGTACAAGTGAGTCATGGTGTGTAAAAGTGGTGGTCATGCTTTTGTAAAGAGAGTCTTGGTGTGTGCAAGTGATTTCATGGTGTGTACTATTGAGTTCATGCGTGTCGTACAAGCGAAGTCATGCTTTGTAGAGAGTCTTGGTGTGTACTATTGAGTCATGGTGTGTTAATCAAGCGAGTCTGCTTTGTAAGAGAGTCCTTGGTGTGTACAAGTTGAGTCATGGTGTGGTACTATTGAGTCATGCTGCGAGTCAGAGTGAGTCATTGGTGTGCAGAGTGAGTCATGCTTGTGAATTCTTCGTGAGTACAAGTGAGTATGGGTGTCACAATTGAGTCATGCTTGTGTGCGAGTGAGTCTTGTGTGCAGTGAGTCTTGGTGTGTCGAGCTGATCATGCTTTGTAGACAGGAGTCATTCTAGGAAGTGAGTAGCTGTGCACAGTGAGTCATGTGTGTATATAATGAGTCATTCGGTGTGTAGCGAGATCATGGCTTGTGTAAGGAGTCTTGGTTGTGTACAAGCGAGTCAATGCTTTGTAAGAGAGTCTTGGTGTGTACTATTGAGTCATGGTGTGTACACAGCGCAGTCATGCTTTGGTAAGAGAGTTCTTGGTGTGTACAAGTGAGTCATCGGTGTGTACTATTGAGTTCATGCAGCGTAAAAGTGAGTCATCGCTGCGTACAAGTGACGTCCATGTTGTGTAGAGTGACTCGTGCTATGTTACGAGTGATCGTGCTGTGTATAAAGGAGTTATGCTGTGTAAAAGCAAGTCGCTTCCGTGTACGAGTGGGTCTCGCTGTGCACAAGAGACGTGTTCTACAACAAGCGAGTGTGCTGTGTACCCAAGTGGTGCAGACACGTCTAATTGGTAAATTTGTTAATTAATAAACAATGAAACATCAGTACTCTCAACAACAGCACTACAGGTAATTCCCTGTTTAGAAACATTCTTCAGATCCGTCGCAAAGAAAACAGCATACACGTACGATTTTGAAGAAGAACGAGGATCCCCGATGACGTCAGAGTGCCGATGAACCCGATATTTTGGGGAAGGTGAATGACGTCTCAAAAGTTTAACCATTTTTTTCGCTGAGCGGTTTTCGGAGAAACTGCGTCCCAATTTTTTTCCCTTTAATCAATTTGGCTTCCCGTACATGTCGACCTATGACGTCAGAAGTTATCATTAAAATCTTCTCCATTGGAGTTATCTTCATGTGTTTAATGTTCTGGCATGATGCGGACAACCGTTTGCAGAGAAAAAACATTTTAAAGTAAAAATATATGATGTGGATAACACTGACACAGACACACAAACATGGGCATTGCGATGGTGTCGCTCGCCTGCCAGGGCGACATTAATTAAACACTCTGTTAAAGGACACGCACGATTCGGGTGATTAGCGGCAATCATGGGCGCGATAACGTCTAGTGACTGCTCGGTCGTTGTTGGAGAACGCCGGTCCCGTTTGACTGGCTTGATGGTCCCACTGGGCGTGGTGTTGTGGTGGACAGGCCACGTGGTCCGACACACTGACGGCTGATCAGCGCGACCGCTGCGACCGCTTTACGGCCGGTTCGCCGGGATTTCGAGCCGGAAACAGACGAAACCCGAGGGTGTACACATCAATAATTTCTCCATAACCGAATACCACCAAGTTTAACTACCAGGTAAGAATCTCCAAAATTCAATGTCAGCGAAGTTTAACTGTATAATGTAATACAGGCTTAGAGAGCTGAACCAACTAGTACTCGTCTCACCATCCTCCCCCTCTCTCCAACAAGTCGGCTCCGACGCTCCTGTAGTCTTCTCCAGCGCGGCGAGGTTCCTCCCGTGCTCCGCGAACTCTCCTCCCTCCATTCTTCGCCCAACATACAAGTGCACAAAGGCACGTTTGCGTACTCAGGTCGAACTTGTGATCGAGCACGTGCCCAGCGCTTCCGCGATGGAGTCCGTATTGTTCAACATGCACACGGGCCCGTGGACCTTGGCGAGATCGCCTCCCAGGTACCACGGTCGGGCGCTGGTAGTTTATGCAGACCTGGAAAGAAGACAAACAATGACTAATGAAGTGAGGACAATGAAGAGTCGGACATTACAACACGACCCTAATGGTTTACCTTAGCTTACTGGTTGTGGAAATTCAGCAGAACACCATTCAGGTCAGAGGTCAGTTATTTCGGCTAATGCCGTGTTCAGGTTAGATTTCCGCCACGCAATGTCTAAAGGCATTATTCGTGTGCCGGGCTGTGCATCTTGAGTCTGCCGTTATTCTGTTCTATCTTTTATTTCAAACAAACAGCATATCTTCAATGACCCACTATCAACATGCACCTCACCACCAAACAGCATCTCTCAGCAACCACGCCATCCCCAAGCGCCAACCAGGAATCTCAACCACCACGCGCCATCTCCACAACCGCCATAGGAGCCACCATTCTCCAGAAGGACGACCCTCCTCTACAAACAAAGAGAACAACTCGCCAACTCCCGCCCCGACACCAGGAACGGGTAAACAGAACTGACGGTTTGGGGCGGGTCCCCTCAGAAGGCGAAAGAAATAAGAATGTCGTTATCACACAAAAGAGCCGAGCCGAACTCTCCTGGATTTCCCCCGTGCGCCGAAAGGGAGGGACGACGCCCAGGGGCGATAAAGGGCCCGCGTTTGGAACGCAAGAAGCGCAGTTGGCGAGTTAGTGAGAGTCTCTCTCATAGTCTCTCTCTCCTTGGCCTCTCTGCTCCTTGGTCTCTCTCTCCTTGGTCTCTCTCTCCTTGGTCTCTTCTGCTTTGGTCTCTCTCCATAGTCTCTCTAAACTTGGATCTCTCTCTCCTTGGTCTCTCTTCCTTGGTCTCGTCTCTCTGGTCATCTCTCCCATAGTCTCTCTCTTGGTCTCTTCTCTCCTTGGTCTTCTCTCCTTGGTCTCTCTCTCCTTGGTATCTCTCCATAGTCCTCTCTCCTTGTCTTCTCATCCTTGGTCTCCTCTCTCGCTGGCTCTCTCTCCTTGGTCTCTCCCATAGTCTCTCTCCTTGGTCTCTCTCCTTGGTCTCTCTCTCCTTGGTCTCCTCTCTCTCTTGGTTCTCTCCTTGGTCTCCTCCTCTCCTTGAGTCTCTCTCCTCCTTGGTCTCTTCCTTGGTCTCTCTCCTTGGTCTCTCTTCTCCTTGGTCTTCTTCTCCTTCTCTCTCTCCTTGGTCTCTCTCCATAGTCTCTCTCCATAGTCCCTTCGTCCTTGGTCTCTCTCTCCTTGGTCTTCTCTCTCCTTGCTCTCTCTCCTTGGTTCTCCTTGGCGAGTTGGAGGCGTCGTTGATAGTCGAGAGTTGAAGTTGGGAAGCTGGTGAGTCCAGTCGAGTGCGGGCCGAGACTATCGAGGGTGCCGACACAGGACCGCATGCGAGTCACCACGAAGGTGGCGAGGTAACCTGCGCGGTCTCCCGCGAGCCCGTGCGGTTTCATCCCGGGCTCGAGCCATCATAAAGGCTTTACGAGCCAGTGTTCCTCTTCTTTCTTTTCGGGGGTTTTTTGCATGGGAAGTTGTGGCGCCCTTGGTCCTTTTATCGTGGTGAACTGACTAAGTCGCAGTGCATGGTTAAAATAGATATCGAGCTGTAGGTCTATTTTGCTCGTGTCTTGTCCCTTTACCCCCATTTCATTGCTGCGTGTACAAATAAATGTCCCTTTGTTGAATATTCACCTGCTCGTTGCGTCCTTCCTCCATTAAACTGCCGTATTGCGTTCGGAATAAGTAGCTGGTTTTTAAAAACCGATAAGATAAAATCGGGTCCGAACGGGTCTTGGCCGATATAAAACGCGCTCGCAATCGCAAACGGAACGAGCTGCTTAAAAGCGGCTCGTTTTCGTGCAGGCTCCGTTGAGCGTGTAAATCCCCGCATTTCTGTTCTGCAGCGAATAATTAGGTCATCGACAAATTCGGCGATCAACCCTGTCGCGCGTTGGACAGAGAGTCGGCTGATTTCATGGTGTGGTTACCAACCCGTGGCTGGGTTTCGGCGTTGATCCGAAGCTGTGACTGGATTGGCTCGTACCCGGTGGGCGCGCGCCGCCGCAATTCACCTTAAAGGGGTCGCCCGCACGCCGGGCGGGTTGAGATCTCCACAAACAACCTGCATCCGGACGTACCTTGAAGCCGGTAGGCAGGACCACTCCACAAATTGGATGCCGGCGCTTCGTTTTGATGGTCGAAATGGCGGCGTTTCACGTTCCCTTGGGCACGACATCTCCACGGTACAGATGCAGCATGCATGTACTTCGTGGCCCGAGGTCACACTTTCACCACTCTGATTGGCGGGCTCGGAAACACGCGCGTGGTGATGCTTCGGACACCGACACTTGCTCGTGGAAGGCCTTTCTGCAGAGAATAATTGGTGCTACGTGGTCAATGGGAAGTGAATCCGTGGGAAGGGCCCAGGTTCGTCTGGAATCGGTCAGATCGCATTCGAGTGCGCCTCAAAGCGTACGAGGCGGTGACGGACGAGACGACCCTGCGCCATAAGCGCCGGTTCAGGTGAGTAGCTCGGACGTCTATGTCCAAGTTTACGACGACTATGTCGTAGATGGCCTCGTTGTCCCACATCGAAGGCGCAATCTGAATGCTCAGCGTTGTGTGGGCTCGTCAAAATGGAGTTTGTATGGCTCGACCACAAGCGGTGGAACACTTGAGGGCCGGGTACACGGCGAACTCCAGCTTGGACTTCTTGCCGTAATTGAGGGAGAGGACGCTCCAATAACGCAGGGATGTAAAGCCGGAACCGCGTGCCTCCTTCCCGAAGATGGAAGATCAAGCGAACCCTAGCGAGGCCTGTGGCACTGGTCCGCCTAGGGTTGAGTAAAGAGCAAGGTCATTGATGCACAGTCATTTGTACTGAGTGGAGTTATTCAGCTGACAATGATAGACCTACCAAGAGGCACTTTAATACTTTGTGAACATCCTCATTGGGTAGAGCAGTGATGTTTTGTGTATGTCGAAGGTTCTCGAGACCTTCTTCTGGACTCGGACGACATCAATTGCTGTACAACCATGAGGCACAAAGTCCCTCTCCCTCAGATTAAACAAATAAAATGTTGAGAGGTTCCTTAGAAAAAAGTAATTTATTTTCTCGTGTAACCTGCTTTACGGACGCGGTCTTCACCAGCGTCCACAATCTCCCTTCATGGTTAGTTGGCCCCGTGCAATCGTTGTTGGCTGCAAATCCTCTTTACCCGAAATTAGTGTTCAGCGGTGGCAGAGTTGTCTAATAAGTCCGGTGCGCAATTTCATCTAAAAAATGGGACAACCTCAAGATTAGGATGAAGGTGAGTTCGGGTGAAGGTGAGTTCTGGATGAAGGTAAATTGAGGGTGAAGTTGAGTTCCGGGTAAAAGGTAATTGAGGGTGGAGGTGAGTTCTGAATGAAGTAATTGAGGGTGAAGTGAGTTCTGGATGAGGTAGAATTGGGGTGAAGGTGAGTTTGGATGAAGGTAAACTTGAGGGTGAAAGGTGAGTTCTGATGAAGGTAAATTGAGGGTGAAGGTGAGTTCTGGATTAAGGTAAATTGAGGTTGGAGGTGAGTCTGGATGAAGGTAAATTGAGTGGTGAGGTGAAGTTCTGGATGGGTAAATTGGGTGGAAGGTGGCGTTTCTGGATGGCCAGGTAAATTGAGGGTGAAGGTGAGTTCTGGTGAAGGTGAGTTCTGGATGAAGGTAAAGTTGAGGGTGAAGGTGAGTTCCGGGTGAAGGTAGCTTGAGGGTGAAGGTTGAGTTCAGGGTGAAGTAAATTGGGTGAAGGTGAGTTCTGATGAAGGTAAATTGAGGGTGAAGGTGAGTTCTGGATGAAGGTAAAATCTGAGGGGGAGGTGAGTTCTGGAATGAAGGTAAATTGAAGGGTGAAGGTAGTTGAGGGTGAAGGTGAGTTCAGGGTAAGGTGGTTTTGGATGAAGGTAAGTTGAGGGTGAAGTGAGTTTCAGGATGAAGGTAAGTTGAGGGGTGAAGGTGAGTTGAGGGTAAGGTGAGTTCAGGGTGAAGGTGAGTTCTGGATGAAGCTAAGTTGAGGGTGAAGGTGAGTTCAGGGTGAAGGTAGTTGAGGGTGAAGGTGAGTTGAGGGTGAAGTGAGTTCAGGGTGAAGGTGAGTTCTGGATGAAGGTAAGTTGAGGGTGGAAGGTGAGTTCAGTTGTGAAGTGAGTTCTTGGATGAAGGTAAGTTTGAGGGGGAGGTGAGTTCAGGGTGAAGTAAGTTGAGGGTGAAAGGTGAGTTTGAGGGTGAAAGGTGAGTTCAGGTGTGAAGGTGAGTTCTGGAATGAGTAAGTTGAGGGTGAAGGTGAGTTCAGGGTGAGGTAAATTTGAGGGTGAAGGTGAGTTCTGGATCGAAGGTAAATTGAGGGTGAGGTGAGTTTGGATGAAAGGTAAATTTGAGGGTGGAGGTGAGTTCTGGATGAAGTAGTTGAGGGTGAAGGTGAGTTCAGGGGTGAAGGTGAAGTTCTTGGATGAGGTAAAGTTGAGGGTGAAGGTGAGTTCAGGGTGAAGTAAATTGAGGGTGAAGGTGAGTTTCTGGACGAAAGGTAAATTGAGGTGGAGTGAGTTCTGGATGAAGGTAAATTGAGGGTGAGGTGAGTTCTGGATGAACGGTAAGTTGAGGGGAAGGTGAGTTCAGGTGAAGGTAAGTTTGAGGGTGAAGGTGAGTTTGAGGGTGGAAGGGTGAGTTCAGGGTGAGGTGAGTTCTTGGATGAAGGTAAGTTTGAGGGTGAAGGTGAGTTCAGGGTGAAGGTAAATTGAGGGTGAAGGTGAGTTCTGGATGAAGGTAATTGAGGTGAGCGTGAGTTCTTGGATGAAGGTAAGTTGAGGGTGAGGGTAGTTGCGGTGAAGGTGAGTTCAGGGTGAAGGTGAGTTCTGGATGAGGTAAGTTGAGGGTGAAGGTGAGTTCAGCGGTGAAGGTAAATTGGAGGGTGAAGGTGGAGTTCTGGATGAACGGTAAATTGAGGGTGAAGGTGAGTTCTGCATGAAGGTATTGGGGTGGAGGTGAGTTCCTGGATGAAGGTAAGTTGAGGTGAGGTGAGTTCAGGGTGAAGGTAAGTTTGAGGGTGAGGTGAGTTGAAGGGTGAAGGTGAGTCAGGGTGAAGGTGAGTTCTGGATGAAGGTAAGTTGAGGGTGAAGGTGAGTTCAGGGTGAAGTAAATATGAGGGTTGAGGTGAGTTCTGGATGAAGGTAATTGAGGGTGGAGGTGAGTTCTGGATGAAGGTAAGTTGGGGTGAAGGTGGAGTTCAGCGGTGAAGGTAAGTTGAGGTGAGTGAGTTGGGTGAAGGTGAGTTCAGGGTGAAGGTGAGTTCTGGATGAAGGTAAGTTGAGGGTGAAGGTGAGTTCAGGGTAAGGTAAATTGAGGGTGAAGGTGAGTTCTGGATGAAGGTAAAATTGAGGGTGGAAAGGTGAGTTCTGGATGAGGTAGTTGAGGGTGAGGGTAGTTGAGGTGAAGGTGCGTTCGGGTGAAGGTGAGTTTCTGGATGAAGGTAACGTTTGAGGTGAAGGTGGAGTTCAGGGTGAAGGTAAATTGGGGTGAAGGTGAGCTTTGGATGAAGGTTAATTGAGGGTGAAGGGTGAGTTCTGGATGAAGGTACAATTGAGGGTGGAGGTGAGTTCTGATGAGGTAAATTGAGGGTGAAGGTGAGTTCTGGATGAAGGTAAATTGCGGGTGAAGGTGAGTTTCTGATGAAGGTAAATTGAGGATGGAGGTGAGTTCTGGATGAAGGTTAAATTGAGGTGTGAAAGGTTGAGTTACTGGGTGAAGGTGAGTTCTGGATGAAGGTAATTGAGGGTGGAGGTGAGTTCTGGATGAAGGTAAATTGGAGGGTGAAGGTGAGTTCAGGGTGAAGGTAAGTTGAGGGTGAAGGTAAGTTAAGGTGGAAGGTAAGTTTGAGGAGACAGATGATTGAGGGTGAGGTAGTTGAGGTGAAGGTAAGTTATTCACAAACCGGAAAGGCATTTCATGGGAGAGTGGAGGGAGGGAGAGTAAAGATAACTTATCAACAGGTCGCTGACCAATGAAGTCGGTTCAGATCGATAAGAAGGCACGAGGAACGTGGTTTCCGCAGCACCGTCTCAATGAAAAAAGGAAGGTGTTGTAAGAGTCGTCTCCACCACCCCGATGGTCTTGTCACTAAGGGCATTTGTCCCATCCGGGCTGGATCCGTGCTCCAGACAGATAGAGTCCCAGCACGAATTTGCGCGATCTGGTGCCGTCGCCTACGATAGATGGAGATCGCACTCGCCGCTGTGGGACAGCACACACACACACACACACACACAGCCAGACACACAACACCACACACAACACCCGGTGAGAAGAGGGATATATTAACACAATTCCCAAACCACAATGAAATTTCCCTGTGATGTGTTTGTGGTGGAGTTTTAACATTCATATCCTTTGTCCCTTTTCCACGTCAGATATATATAGAGATATAGAGAGAAGAGTATAAACAAAGTATCGCCCACATTATCACCGCACCACAACCATATACACACCACCACTCACACATACACACCCACACCCAACACCATTATCACTACCCAAACTACCAGCACTGATAACATACCCACTACTCAAACATAACACACACCACCACTACAAACACGACCAACACACCGCCACCAACACTACCACACACCACCATCACACACCACCACTCAACATGACCACACACAACCACCCACTCAAGACACGACCACACAACGGCCGGCATTCACACAACACATCCACTCAAACAAGAGACACACCACCACTCCAAACACCACCCCAAACACGACGCACTCAAACACCATTCACACCACACTCAACACGACACACAACTGATCGTCTCACCCTCAAACACACACACCTAAACCACCACTCAAACACGACACACAAACACCTATTCACACACCAAACCAGATCAAACCCCAAACAAAAAAAAACCCCCCCAAAAACCAAAACCGCCCAAAAAAAACAGCTGCCCTCCCCCCAAACGGCCCAACTGAGTCCCCCCCCCCCCCACACACTATCCATCCACAGATTGTTCAGAGGTAAAAAGTTCGAACTGAGAGATTTCCATTCCCCTGCTAATACGTTTATGGAATTCGCTAATATATGAGATATCCCTTATTGTCGTTTTTGTCCGGCTGTCTGTGTGTTGTGTGTGTGTGTGTGTGTGTTGGGGTGTTGTCTGTGTGTGTGTGTGTGTGTGTGTCTTTGTGTGGTGTGTTGTTGTGTGTGTGTGTGTGTTGGTGTGTGTGTGTGTGTGTCTGTGTGTGTGTGTGTGTGTCTGTGTGTATGTGTGTCTAACGCGAGCTGCCACAGCACGAACGGGCAGCGAACCGATTTCGATGAAAACTTTGCCAAGAGGGGAATATATACTGGGAATGTGCGCGGTTTGAATTTCGTTGCCTAGCACCACCGTTGCTGTGCAGGCGGCGAAACCCCCGGTACCGTAATTTTCAATACTTGTCCCTTCAGTTTTGAATGTAGAGAAACGAGACTTCGGAATTAAACCTTCGAGATATTTAGAAAATTTTACTCGAGCCGATTTTTTGATTCGAAGGTTTTATTTTTCAAATGGTAGTCCTTCAAAATCGGGTGTCTATTTGCGTCATTTAAGGTGTGTAATAAGTGTTTGTAAGGACTACACGTCGTTCCACCTTCGATTCTCTCCTCGATCGCAAACGTTATTGACCAAAGTGAAAAGGATTCCAAAATAAATGGAATCACCGGCATTCTGTTTGTGGATTACTAATAATATAATATGTTTATTTATTACCGAAACGAATTTCCACGACCGCCCACACACTTTAGTTATTCATTTTATTTACCAAAACGATTCCACGACCCCACACCACCTTCAATTATTTATTTATTTAACTGAAAACGATTCCGACCACACACCACCTTCAATTTATTTTTATTTACCGAAAACGGATTCCACGACCCGACACATGGCACCTACAATTTATTTATTTATTTCCGAAAACAGATTCAGACCACACACACCTCCAATTATTTATTTATTTACACGAAACGATTCCCACGACCCACACACCACCTACAATTATTCTATTTAAACGTGGAGTGGCTTAGTGAAAAATATGTGTGGCTCAGGAGGGTGTGTCAAACAGCCGCATTGAGAGAATTGTTTTTCCGGTTTTCCGTGTGTGTGTGTGTGGTGTGTGTGTGTGTGTGTGTGTGTGTTGTGTGTGTCGTGTGTGTGTGTGCAAAGCGAGCTCACAGCACAAACCAGCAAAACCGATTATTTTCAAATGGTAGTCTCAAAATGGGTGTCTATTTCCCCGTCATTTTTTTATGAGGAGTGCCAGTTGGGCAAAATCCTCAATAGGAAAAATGATTGGCCAGGCAGAGGAACAATTGTATGTGAACCGATACGTCCTTGGCAAATGAATCTTCGTCGGTGGATCCGGTCAGAATGAAAGCATCGTATCCAGCGCTTCGATCCTCGCGGATCCCTCTCGCTACCGGCCTGTAAATGCATTTATTTACTATCAAACGGCAAACATTATACTATCAAACAAACTTAATTACTAACCGTCTCCACGGCTCAACTCCCATCACCTCGAGAGACCACTCAAGACGGGTACGGAGGAAACGGATAACCCAGTACGTATTAAATAGACGAACTTATCAAGATGGCGAATCAGATGGCGAAGCGACGATTCAAAACGCAAGGTAAACTTAACCAAACAATCGTCCAAACTCACCATGTTGGGCTTTCGTAGTTTAAACAAAACCAGCAACAACCGTTAACCGTCGGGATTCTTCCTTCTTCAAAACGATCAACCGACGACAGTCGATGACGTCACGCCGCGACGTCCAATCAGCGAGAGAGGAAAACGTTTCCTTTAAAACCGGTTTGTTAAAACTACTGAAACGTTTTTACCGAAACACAGTAGAAACTTCAAGACATCCGTGGAGTTTATTATCTTATAAGCCGCATTGATGCTGGCTGCATCATTTTCTGGGAGCGTGGCTTCTGCTGCTGATGCAGTGCCCCCTCCATGAACAATGAAGCTCGTACTCATTTTGCCGCTTGGAGAATGGCAAGGCTGAGTCAACCCACCTGGTGTTAGTTTAACGGCTCGACCGGGGGTTCGAACTCAGACCCCTCAGATCTTAAGACAGTCACTGTAACCTGAGCCCCCATCAGGTTTTTCACAAGAATAAACGCTGAAAGTTGTGACTCCAACTCCCCACTGTTCAAATCCACGTTTACTTTACACCGCCTGTGGGGGGTCTCCTCGCTTTGGGGGTCTTGAATGGGGTTTGAAAACAGTAAAGATTTGACATCAAGACATCAATCATGATGGAATTCCATGACTTCTCTTCGTTTCAGTAATGGGAAGAAAACTTCTCTCTCTCTCGCGGGGAGGCCGGGCGTTGGTGCGGTCGTTGTTTGAACCCTTCTAGTGGGCGGAGTGGTGTTTGCTGGTTTCCACCCTTCCTAGTGGACCGGAGTGGTGCTTGCTGGTTTCCACCCTTCTATGACGGAGTGGTGGCTTGCTGGTTTTCCATGCACGAAGGAGAGGAGGCTAAAGGACGGAGGTGACACACTGAACATGGAGGAGGAACACTGAACATGGAGGATGGAGGGGAAGCAAGAAGAGGATTTGAGAACATGGGTACACTGATGTTATGTGGGACCGTCACCGAAACAGTTTGGAGGGTGGACAAAACTCTCTACCATCATCGGATGGGACATCAGACAGTAGACATTGGTACGACCAGTAGAACATTGTGCAAGATGGACCACAACGGGAGGGGTTGGGTACACCAATACTTGGAGGTAAATGAGGTTTTAGATATTCTGAATTGTCGGCGGACAAGGTGACAGAAACAAAAGGAAATTGTTGTCCAAGCATCCCAAGACCCTCAGCTCGTACAAGCTGGCCGAGGGCATCCCCAAGCCCTCAGCTCGTACAAGCTGGCCGAGGCATCCAAGACCTGCGAGCTCGCATAAGCTGGCCGAGGGCATCTCAAGACCCTCAGCTCCACAAGCTGGCGAGGGCTCCAAGACCCTCAGCTCCAAGCTGGCCGAGGGCATCCGCAAAGACCCTCAGCTCGCATAAGCTGGCCGCCGGGATCCCAAGACCTGCAGCTGCGAAACAAGCTGGCCGAGGGCTCCCAAGACTCAACGTACACACAAGCTGGCCGAGGGCATCCGACCTCAGCTCGCACTAAATGGAAGAGGGCATCCAAGACGACTAACTCTCACAAGCTGGCCGAGGGCATCCAAGGACCTCCAACTCGCACAAGCTGGCGAGGACATCGCAAGACCTCAACTCGCACAAGCTGGCCGAAGGGCATCCCAAGACCTCAAATCGACAAGCTGGCCGAGGGCATCCCAGACCCCTCAACTCGCAAAGCTCGGCCGAGGACATCCAAGAACCTCAACTCGCACAAGCTGGCGAGGGCATCCAAGACCCTATCGCACCTTGGCCGAGGGCATCCAAGATCCTCACTCGCTACAAGCTGGCGAGGGCATCCCAAGACCCTCAGAACTTCGCACACGCTGGCCGAGGGCATCCCAAGACGCCTCAACTCGCACAAGCTGGCCGAGGGCAATCCCAAGACCCTCAATCACACAAGCTGGCCGAGGGCCATCCCAACGACCTCAGTCAGCACAAGCTGGCCGAGGGCATCCAAGAGCCCTCTCTCGCACAAGCTGGCGAGGGCATCCCAGACCCTCAGCTCACACAAGCTGGCCGAGGGCCTATCCCAAGCCCCTCAGTGGGTTACGTTCGACCTGTTGATGAGGAAGGCTGGCTTGACAAGCGCAAGCGAGCTGCTTTGTAACCGTAACACACTCCTCCAGGTCCAGGTGTGTCAGTGTGGTGTGTGCGCGTGTGTGTGTGTGTGTGTGTGTGTGTGTGTGTGTGTGGTGTTTATATATGTGGTTTTGTAAGTATTTGATGTGTGTGTGTGGTTGTGTGTGTGGTGTGTGTGTGTGTGTGTGTGGGTGTTTATATATGTGTGTTGTATGTACTGTATGTGTGTGGTGTGTGCGCTGTGTGTGTGTGTGGTGTTTATATATGTTGTGTTTGTATGTACTGTATGTGTGTGTGTGTGTGGTGTGTGTGTGTGTGTGTGTGTGTGTGTGTGTGTGTGTGTGTGTGTTGCGTGCGTGGCGTGTGTGTGTGATGGTGAATCTTGTGAGTGGAATGGAAGGGGAAACATTAGGTTTTTAAGTCGATCGTACTTTCCATTCAATGAGGGGTTTTGATATCAGCCTGGTGTTGGTTTAGTGGTTTAAGGTGGCTGGCCTTGGGCATCCTTGGGTCCTGAGTTCGGCGTGGCCACTGAATCACACCATCAGGTGGGGTTGACTCAGCCAATAATCCTTTTGGTGTCAGTGAAATGAGTACCAGTGTCTGGTGTAGGGGCAAGCATACGCGGCAACGATTGTCGCCCCAACAAAATGATAACCACCCGGCAGCAAGCTGCGATACGCAAAAGAAGGAGAAGAGGAAGGGGTTTTGACAACAAACTCAACGGGTCTGTGGGTTTTCAGAAACAAGACGGGTCAAGACGGAGAGCCCGTGTGGTACATGTTCACGCCGTTCGCTGGCAACCAACATAATTGAATATTCGCAAACAGGAATCTTACTGGTTTGTAAGCGACGTGCATAATGGACACATAACAAGCGAGTCAAAAATTGAACTTTTTCCCCTATAACACTCCCGGTAAACTTCACGTGATGAACTCAGAAAGTTTGACGAAGATCCGATTGGCCATCTCTGCGAACAGCGATACATACGGCACGCAGACACAGAGACAGAAGACAGACACAGACAGATTAACGTCTCTTTTGATAGTCGAGATATTACTGTTAACCTTTCAACTGTTAAATTCGAACATGGAAACATCAATGACTGTTCACACAGGAGCTTCAACACCAGGAGGACCTCTGATCAATCAAAATTGTGCAATGGTTGCCGCAACCATGGTTTTGTCCGTGCTCTCTCCTTTACAAATACTGAGCATCGCGCAATTGAAAGAGAAAACGACAATTTTTAAAATTTAGTAGCGTATGCTAGCCGTGTTCGTAACCACCGACCGTCCCCAGACCTCAGAGCTGACCCTCCATCTGACACCACCAGTGTGGTTAAAAACCAAACGACCGTACAGGACTCGAACCTGCAATCTCCCTGATCCGTAGTTTCGACGCCGCTTTCCATTAGGCACACGACCTGAACTGCACCCACAGACAACCCAAGGAATGTGTCTCTCGTTGAACGAATTGTTACACGATTCACATTCACGGTCTCCGGGTAGGTTTATGTTGTTTAATTTTAATTCCTATTTAATGATATTATGGCTCTGATTAATACACAAAACATGTTTGAATGTTCAACTCTCATCGAACTCTCGTCCGGATGAATGAAACACTGGGAACGTTGGTGACACCGGATGAACCACGAGCCATTTCAAACAATCTGGGCCTCATCTGTCACAAGCAGAAACTGGGTTTGTTCACCCGCTGTACCGTTTCATCACAAACCGAGGTGCACAGATCTCTCACATTTTCTTTGTGAAATCCTGGGTTTGTGTAATTCAAACATACCCTCGAACGTTCTTCAAAGGTTACCACACTTTGAAAATAAATTCACAAAATTCAAAGGAAATTCCCTTTAAATTTCACTTAGTTTCTCTTCGTGGTGTCACGAACAGGTAATCCGAGCTTTGAGTAGGAACTTGGCAATCTCATCAACCCTTTACCTGGTTCTCTCAAAGGTTGCTTTTGTCTCCTTCCGAAGGCTTCATCACGCGACACTGATCCGTTTCTTCTCTCCGTTTGAAGCACCTGGTTCCTTTGTCTGCGGTGTTCTATCTATACAGGTTTGTACATGTCAGCCATGAGAGCGGCCGAGGTACTTGTGGTTGTTGTTGTCAGCCTGCCGGTACACCCGGTACTGAAGGAAGGGCGGATGATTCGACTGCAAATGTCGTGAGGTCTGCAAAGTCATCGGGGTGGGGTCATCTCGATGAACTCCCCAGGTTGTTGTCGGAGTTGGGTGGCCGCAGGAAATGTGCTCGTCCTCACTTTGCATGGGTTGGAGAAAGCACGGGGTCGGGATTGTCCAATCGATGGAGGAGTCACGCAACGAGCACGTGGTGCTTGACCGGTCGAACTGACAGGTCGTTGGTTTCCATGAACGGTTTGTGCCTGCAAGTGACTCGACGTCAAGTTCTCCAAGACAGGCCCTCGGGGAAAGTTGTCTTGTCTCTGGATAGAGAGAAGTGTGTCTCACCAAAACATGCAATGAGATGAACGCATCAGCCAGCTGAGCAGATTGAGATGAATGTTTTGTCCCTGATGGATTGGTGGTTGTCTTTCGATGACGTCACCATTATTCAGCCAAAGTCGATTTATCTTGGAATGGTCAGACATTCGGAAAAAAAAATAATTGTCTAACGGGATGGAGAGATAAAACCAAATAAAGGAAAAAAAGGATCGTGCCTTTAATTTATTTTTAATGTTAATTTAGTTCACCATCAGCGTCAATCAGTTTAATGTTCACATTTAAGAGTTTAAGTTCACATCAGTATCCAGGATGGTGATTAAACTGGATCAGGGTAAAGGTAAGAAGTCCCGAGTGACGGATGCGAGACCTCTCACGGAACAGCTTAGGAAAGAATCTTCTGTTGTGGTCGTGCTGGTTGAGTCTCTCGTGGTCGGAGATCTCGTGCTGCGTTGTCGCTTGCGTATTCGCTCTTCGTGTCGAAGGTCAGCATTTCTGGAACAAAAGGGATTAAATTAATTGTATGATGTTTCGCACGTGATAACGGGAGGGGTTTTGGGGGTAGGTGGTGGGGGGATACGGAAAGATATACGTCTTATCAAGTCAAAGCAAGTTAGGAGTTGGGCTTCAGCGGTTAGGTGGCTGGTTTAAGATCCTAGGGTCTTGCAGTTAAGCCCTGTTGGCTGTTGAATCACCACCAGGTGCGGATGATTTCAGCCTGTTCATCCAGTGCACTGTTAAACAGGGGCATTGCATCAGCGCCAATGATGCCTTGTGCGCACATGAAGGAGGAGGAAGCAACGGCAGTGAAGATGTGTCCCATTGCTCGCAGTGGTCGTGGTGGACGTCAATAATATTCACTGCGTATTTCACATTTAAGTAAGTCATCCAGTCATCAGGGGCCTGTCCCTAAAACGTTCGTGAAAGACTTGGGTCAAAGAGTTTCCTGACTTCATTATGAGTGAGTGTCAGAAAAGACTTTATACGTCGGAAACACGGAGCCACGGAAGGACGGAAGTTCCGGTCTTCAGTCCTGGTGCTTCAGTCTTGCTCTGTGGATGTGAGACTTGACTCTGACCAGGGATCTAAGACGGAACTTAATTCCTTCGGTACGCCAGTCTCTTCGGAGAATCCTTGTATCGTTGGTCGGACGTTGTGTCGCAACGAGCGGGTTGCTGAGAGAGATTCAATGAGATTTGTTTTACTGCATGGTCCGTGAAGCGTCAGCTGGGCGGCTGTATGGAACGTGCTCGTTTTTCTGCACGCTGATCCTGCCTCATTCAGACTCTGCTCAGCGAGGGAGGCCTCGTGGAGTGGAGGAGGCCAATGGCCGACCAGTGCCTCGTGTCATGTGTTTTCTGCCTCGGGATGGGCCAGGCAATCTGCCAGATGGAGGAATGGCCAGACGGAGGCCCCTGTTTTGTGCCGGTGGAAAGTGGACGCAAGCGACGCGCGCTCCGGTGCATGCTCCCACATGACTGACCTGCGCAGGTAACACACACCTTAATCACAACTTTATGCACTTGTCACGTGTTGACTCTGGTGAATGACCTCTTTGCTGTAACTTTTTAAAATACCCCCGCTTTGCCACGAAACACATCGTGATAACGAGTACCTGCTGTTCCACATGTAACAGGTATCCACAAAACGACTAGAAGGGGCAACTCGGTGGAGGCGCGTACCTCCGCCAGCAATGCCTGATCCACGAGAAATATCGGCAAAAGCAAACAACCACATACAGAAAGGGGTGAAAACATAACCTCCTTCACCCTCGGGTGGGCGGAGATTGATGATCAACAAAACGATGTAGGGGTAATAAAATAAATAAATAAACTGAGGAATTGCAACAAGGGGCTTTCGTGGCCAGTGGCTCGATACCTGCCTGATGTTTCATGTGCCAAGGGAGAAGACTCCCACCTTGTTACGGCGACGGAAAACTTCAACTGCTTTTTGACGGAAGCGACATCGTCCGTCTCCTCGCCTCCTGGGAAGACGAAGGGAGTGAAAAGGAGGGGAAGAAAAGGAAATTAGGTGACAA